>JASKDV010094669.1:0-14811 GCA_032466395.1 Aegires albopunctatus | reverse complement strand
TTTGGTAATGGATGTTACAAATAAATTCCACTTTGACTAGGCTTAATTAGTAGTTTTGGTAATGGATGTTACAAATAAATTCCACTTTGACTAGGCTAAATTAGTACTTTTGGTAATGGATGTTACAAATAAATTCCACTTTGACTAGGCTTAATTAGTAGTTTTGGTAATGGATGTTACAAATAAATTCCACTTTGACTAGGCTAAATTAGTACTTTTGGTAATGGATGTTACAAATAAATTCCACTTTGACTAGGCTTAATTAGTAGTTTTGGTAATGGATGTTACAAATATTAACTCACTTAGGACCAAGCCTGAGCTTGGCTGGGGCTGGCCAAAACATACGTGGGGACCAAGCCCAAATTTTCCTGGTTGCCATGATAACCACTATGATTTTATTTATTATTATTTTGTTTAGTTTACTATTTCATAAAATATAACACAAAAAGCAACACAGAACATCCAAGTAAATGGTTATGTCAAACAAAATGCAAAATTATCAGCTGTACAAAGCGATAAGGACGTATTATTCACATGGTATTTTGAAAATGTATACAAAAGGCTGGTCCCACGTGGGTGTGCTTAGGTCAAATAGGCTGGTCCCCAGTGAGTTAGTATTACTAGTACATGTATTGATATATTATTTATGTTATTACAACAAAAAAAAACCAAGGTATTTAATGATTATTGCCTTCTGTAAACCCTTGACCTTGCCATGGTGTAATAATATGACAATATGAAATCTTTAAATGATCTTGTTGAAGAAAGAAACACTGTTATGGACATGATTTGTTATAATTAGAAACCATAAATTTTGATGTCTTTATCTAATAAAAATAAATAAATATAAAATCCTTATTCAGATATAATATCACTAGACATTAGGTCATATTTATATATAGAAATAGGCAGTTTCGTGTAAAATGAGCTTGAATGAAAATAAATATTTTCTTAGATTCAAAAGTGGTAGTACAATTAATAATTATTTAAGGTATTTAAAAATGTAATATTTTTCTTCAATACATTAGCACAGAACAACAAATTATGGATTCAACTTTATAACATATATGTAGACTTTTAGTGAACAATTATTATGAAAATGGTAAAACCATAGTAAAAACTGATTCCCCTTTCCCCCCAAGCAAAACAACAAAACCAACAACTTATAGCAAACACCCAAACCGACTTCCAGACCTCTCCATTACAAAATAAAAAATAAACAACAAACAATAACCTGAAACTTAATTGTATCACTTTGTTGATAGCAACAAGAAAAGCAAAACCTAATGCTTCAAGATATAATATTAAGATACACAAAATGAAAATGGGAGGATATGTTGAAAAAAGAAGAGTTTGAAGCAAGCATTTATGTATTAGACTAATATAAGCAGTAGAATTAAAAAGTTCCACTCAGTAGAGGAAAAGAAAGTTAAAAATAAAAAAAATGAAGAAGAAATCAATATCTCATTGATATTATTGTTCAACAAAGAATAAATTTATAGCTAAATTATTGTTGTAATTTTTCATTGATTATAATCCCTATGAATAATGACAGGTAAATATTACAACCATTAATGGCTTTAAAGGTGTACTTTTGTTATTATCAAGTGTACTTTTGATTTATCATACTTAGCCATTCAACCTGACACCAAGGCTCAGAAAAACCTCTCGAATCTATAAAGATCTGAATTTGTTAATCTTCCTCATTTAAAAATTGAATAGTAATCACGTAATCACAAATAGAAAAAAGGGTATAAAATGAGTTTAATGAGTAAACTTAGTTCATTCATATAATAATAATCTTTAGTCAATTGTGGACCATTTTTCAGTCATTGATTTAAACTCAAATGAATTAAGAAAAAACAACAACATAAAAACAAGAACAAAAATCAAATATAAAAAAAGCCCAACAAAATTGTAAAATAAAACCTACAAAAAAGCTGTGAGTAGATATATAAACCCAATGGTCCTTGAATATTTATGATATATAAAGAATAGGCAATGGTCGTGGAATGATCAAGACTATTTCTGGAAAAGAATAGTTACATAATGAATCCATCATGGCTTAAAAGTACACTGAACTTGAGACAAGCAGTTGTGAGGGAAATTCATGCATATTAAGATATTTTGTTTCGTACTTATTGTTTTCCAGAAAATATTTTTGATCTTTCTGCCATTTCATCCACAAAAATTACAGAAGGCAATTCCATTCAACTGTTGCTATTGTTTGTAATGATTGTGTCATCTTAAAGGTAAAGCGCCCAGAGATGGTCGCAACCTTAGAGTCAGTTAGATTCATGTTAAACCCAGGCCTACCTCTGTGATCCAAATGCTACACTGGAATGTACATCAAAGTCTTCACCATTTCCGTCTTCGATGTTGGGGCCAAAGAAGCTTTTAGAAAAGTGTGAGGAGTATGGGTTTGGATGCATTATTATATTAATATCAAAAGCAAGAGTAATATTATAGGTGTAGGAAAAGGAGAATTCTATGTTGTGCTTAGAATAGATTTTGCAACAGCTGCTAGAATAGAATTAGCGAAATAAATTTTTCAGGCAAGATTATATAAAGTGTGAAATCTTATATGATTTCAAATAACTTAATTTAATCTAATGCTAAAATAAGATGCTGAGTAAAGGAATTTAAAAAATAAATAAATATCTCAATGCATATTTGAGAAAGAGGATAATCTAAGTAAGAAATG
This sequence comes from Aegires albopunctatus, assembly GCA_032466395.1. NCBI lineage: Eukaryota > Metazoa > Mollusca > Gastropoda > Nudibranchia > Aegiretidae > Aegires > Aegires albopunctatus. The sequence goes on along the minus strand of JASKDV010094669.1, from coordinate 12,107 downwards.
TGTTGTAATTCTAGATCATAAGAGCAAGACTAGAAACCAAAAATCAAAAGATTTAAAATGACAACTTTGTAATTTGTCTTTCAATTCCTAATTCAAACGGAATTACATACAATAAAAGTTTTGAAAAAGTTAAAGATCTCATTTATATAGTGCCCATCCCAAAGAACTTCATCTCATACTGGAATCAGGAAGCATTTTCTAAACCCTCCCAAAAAAATAAATACCCAGGAAGTAACATCTCTCAGTTTCAGCAGGCAGACTTAAACAGTCAATTCTCAACACTCAAATTTTATAATGTGGAAAGTGTTTACAAATTCAGTATATTTTCAAGAGTTAATCCCCCCCTCCTCCTCCCCTTCCCCACTTCCTTAATGAAGGAAAATTTTAATCAACTGGTTTCAATTTCAAAGTATGACTTATCTATAAAATTGGTTACCAATAACCAGTAGCAAGATATCAAAATACATTTAATAATAGAAGCCTATTTAAAGCTTGCTTGTGAAACAACAGGAAATATTGAAATCACATTTTTATAGAGCAATTTCATTGAAGAAGCATGGAAATAGAATAAAAATATCTTAAAAAATGAAAAATGGAATGGCAATGTTCAAAAGCCAAAAGAGCTCCAAAAACAAAAAGCCTAAAAACAAAAGAAAAAAGATCACGATCAAAGCAACGCTACTCTAAATTCTAAGATTATTGGCAGAGATAAAGAGGCCAGGGATTATAAAATGAATGCGAAAGAGGAAATAATGCAAAATTCTGATTTCAGGAAATATGCAACTTAGAATGTATTATTTACTATGACAGTATATCATTTTGCAGGTATTGGCAAATGAATATAAGTACTTTACTTTACTTTACTTTACTTCACTGATCCCCCAACTGCTGGACGTCGTCCTTTTTCAGCAGCCAATGCCGGTTTAATGAATATAAGTAAAATAATAATAAACAGAAAAAAACAACAACAAAAAACAAAACATACATCAAACAAAGCAAAAATAAAAACAAAGACAAAAAAAACAAAAACAAAAAAAGAGTCTTAAATAACCTTTTCGTAAAAGAAATTTGCATTTAATGCATATTACAAGAAATGACAGGAATAACCCGGGCTGGAAACTGCAGGATAATTAAAATCATGTCTTAATGACATGATAGTGCAGTATTGCCTAATTGCAAAAAGCAACTGAATCAAAAGTTACGCTGAATGAAATTATAACTATCAAAGATCGTAGTAAATGATTTCCATTATAAAGATTGACTCGCAACATTGAAGTATGATACACATAGTTCAGAAAAGAGACATCAGCAAAAAATCTCTGTAAAGTGCATTGAGCACATTTATAAGGAAGCGCTATATAACAATGCTCTATACGAATCTGATGAAAGAAAACACTAAAGATTACATCATGACCATGGTCATAGTGACACGATGATCCAGACTTCTTCTGTTCAAGAATAATTGCGTTTTCAGTCTGCCATGGTTAAAGTTCCCTCGGTGACACTTGGAAGACTTGACAAAAGTAACATGAGCTATCGAGAGTGAAAATCGTCTTCTATACCACGCATGATCGTTTAACAACTATATTTAAATCTTCTCCAGAAAAAGTCCATATCTTTGTGACGTAATGGCAATGACCTGCAAAAAAGCATTTTGAAAAAATGTCGGGGAAATACTTTTCTAGGTCGTCATCCTGGTCCAAGTCATCGTCAGATTCCTCCTCGCTAGAACTATTATGTGGTGGTTGCCATTGGTTTCTGGAAGCTTCAAGATGTTTCTTCTTCTCTGCAAAAGCTGCAGCTTTCTGTCAAAGGAAAAAAATAAAATAAACATGAAAATAAAAAGAAATTGTGAACATTGAAAATAAATTGGAAAATGAAAGTTTAAAGAACTAGATATCTAGATCTTAAAGGTAATGTTGATATCATGAAGCGGATATCGCAATATCTATAAGAGCGAATAAAGAATTATATGATGAATATCAATTTCGTAATCCTCATGTATTACATGTGGCCACATGGCCGAGTGGTTAGCGAGATCAGCTTTCAGTTGAAAGGCTGTGAGTTTGATTCCTGCTGGTGCTTGATCTAATGTTGAGACCTTGGGAAAGTCTCTTTACACAAATTTTCCTCACCGCCAAGCGGATAGTGGCATTGCACATTAACTTGAAATTCCCGGAGTTGAGCCCTACGTCGGCATCTGTTTTTTTCCTTGGGTAAAATAATTCACCCCAATAGCCCACCTCCGGCACTGCACTACGGCTGACGCCTGGATTATATAGATCTTTCCTTGGCATGTTCCTTAAGAAAAATTTCCCCTAGGGATGAATAAAGGGAATCTTATTTTTTATTCATTCATTTTAGTTATTTATTGATCAGAATTAGTTCCACCACAAGTAATTGAGCAGAGTCATATAAAACATAAACATCATAAGAGGCCAATCCCCTATTCTTTTTCCACCTGAAGTAAAATGAAGAATGGAGAGGGAAAAAAAATCAAGAATATCAGTAACAATAAAAGCAACAACAACAACAACAGCAGCAGCAGCAGCAGTAACAACAAATACGACAACAATAACAATAATAGGAACCAGCAGTGGTAGTAGTTGTGGTGGTAATAAGGCTGTCGTGGTAATATATGTATAGCAAAAATAATGCAAAATGTGAATGATTTCCAAGAATACTATTTAATCCAAATGTTTTATATCCCCACCTTTGCCAGTCTATCTTGTCGAATAAGATTGAAGAGACCATGGCCTAGTTTGACATTTCTTATCATTCCTCTGAAATGAAATTAAAATTACACTCGCATGATATATACATGTATAATCAATAATTTCACAGTGACATACTTACATGGCATAAGCTATATTCAACTGTCTTTCACATTCCTTTCCCCTCCTCCTCTCCCTATCCCTCCTCTACCATATAAATTAACAGGACTTATTACTAACAAAATTATTAGAAAAACCTAAAGTATGCCTTTCACATGTGATGTCCTAGGTTTGTTAGGAGATCAATGCATCATCAGCATTATGTTCTTATTGGCTAAGATTGTCTCATATCATTATAAATTATTAGAATTACAATGAAGAAGGATACAACTATGATGTCACCATTTATTATCAATTTCATTATCATCATCATCAACATCATCATCATAAATATTATCATTATTATTAATATCATCACATCACCATCATCATCATTATCATCTTCATCATCGTCACATTATCAAAATCATAAGTGTTATTAACGTCATCATCATCATTATCATTATTATTATTATTATTATTATTATAATTATTATTATTACTATTATTATTATTTTTTTATTTTTTTTTATTATTATTATCATTATTATCATTATTATTACTATCAATCATTATCATCACTATTGTTATTAATAATAATATTTGTTAATTACATGGTGGTAGAGTTATAGACATAATATGACTTTAAAGTTGAGGGTCTCAGGTTCTATTCTTGTATCTTCTCCCCCCCCCTCTCTCTCTCTCTCTCTCTCTCTCTCTCTCTCTCTCTCTCTCTCTCTCTCTCTCTCTCTCTGTTTATCTTTCTCTATAGCCTTGGGAAATAAGGGGCCAGTTTAGGCCTCGAGTCTACAGCGCCAATATAGACCGAAAAGTATGGTTGCACCTAACATTATACCATTTCACTATTTCACTAGTAGCCTTGTTCACAGCAGGAAGACCGCAACAGTCGGAGTATTTTTTTTAATGCATTTTCACTATCCGCATGGTGTCTGGTCAAGATCCCTTTACAAACATTTCCTTTTTCTAACCTGACAACATCCGGTCTGTATGGAGGCTATTGACACGAAGCCTTATAGTCTTTCTAAAACTCCGGGGTTTGGATATTTTGAGTACAAAATAACATAAATTCGTTACATGACTCGTTTTTATGACCGATGTGAATTCTTCTATCTGAAAGTCAATAATGTTTCCAAGTTTTAATAAAACGAAAGTAAACAACACTTGATATCATATGAGCGAAAAATGTCATTTGATTTCGGTGTAATGAAAAAGGAAGTGCCGGTTGTTAATCTTCTGCGCGATCGACGGAGTGATAGTAAATCTCTATCAAAATATTTTGCCAGAAACGTTTTGCCATAAGGTGCCAAAATCTTTTAAGCTACTTCTTGGTGCCGAGGTGGCAAAACATTATGTCAGCGTTATAGTCTTAACGTAGCGGTTAAAAAAACAAAGTGGCCACTTATCAGCCGACAGGATTAATGAGAAAATAGTTTCATATAAATGATAATGTTACATCCCACAGTTCATAATAAGTGATACAATAAAGTACATGTATCTAAATTGATCAGGATACGTTTATAGTGTGACAATTATTACTATTGTTAAGTTATAACATTTGCATAATTACAAAACAAAATTTTGGGACAAGCAGCACAAATGGTACAAACTTAGGAACAAACACGTATCCTTATTACACACTAAAAATGAAAAACAAAAACAAAACAAAAACACACAAAATTCCCCTGAAAAAAATAAAAAAAGGACAATACCTGTACAAAATAATATAGAAGAAGTCGTTCAACCACACAGTAGAGAAGACCGACGATATAAATTTCAATGATTTATTTTAATACAGTTCGCATTATTAAGTTAGTGCTTCATTCATTGCACGCGTAAATCGCAAATTACAACGCTCTTTAAAAGTAACCATCTCTTAATTCGGAATATGGAAACGTATCGTAGAATGAATCAATGGGGCATCTGGATGATGCTGGAGTCAGAACGAGAAAGTAATTGTCCGCTTTAGAAACGTCATTTATCACTCGGCGTAATGAACCACTTTGCGGTATAGATGAACCGTAACATAGCAACTTCCATAATATTCCTTATTATACTATGCTCGAGTCATAAAGTCCATAAAGAGAAAGAAAAAAAAAGGCAGCGAAAAGACGCCCAAATGGCATATCTTATACTAGTGTCGTGTCCTACAGCTGCACTGTCAAAATGAAAATATTTTTCCGAAAGACGTCCAAATGGCATATCTTATTATTCTCGTGACATAAAACGTCACCGTCAAAAGGAAAATAAAGGTAGCGAAAGACGTCCACATGGATCCAATACATGTATTTCAAACTATGCTCACGTCATAAAGCGACACGTCATATGGAAAATAGAAGTGTGGAAAGACGTCACCAATAGCATTATGTCGTACTCCCTACGTTGTCTGAATCTAGTTGGATGCTGTCTTAGCATACTTTTTTAGAAGAGTAGCCGAGTGGATAAGGGATTGTATACAAGGCAACCTAGGTGACTAGGGTTCGAGCCCCGCATTGGCTTAAATCGTCGTATTTTTTTTCCTTTGGCAGATTATTTACCCCTATTTCTAAGCTGTGGGACTGTAAGCATTTCGGCTGATTCCCTTTTTTTCCCCCAGCATTTCTTTGAAATAAACTAGAAAGAACAAACACATTTCCCCTTGGGATCAGTAAAGGGGTGTTATTTATATACTACAAGCATACCTCCCTATTTAGAAATTCAAAATTCTGTAATGACTTCATAATTTTTTTTTAATATGACAGAAACATCTGTAATGAGGCAGTTACTTCGCCAATAATTAAAAAGCAATATAATGGTTGCATAAATAATGAAAGTTGTCTTAGAAAAATTAGGTGCTTAAGACACTTTTCTTTTCTTCAAAGAAGGTTCCATGTTTAATTTCATAAAGATTCTAGACCTACGTGGAGATCTGGATGTCTAAACTATGGTATCTTGAATGTTGGCTTGATGGAAACAAGTCTAAAAGTGATCCTATAGTAAATTTTATTTATTTCAAAAATCTGTATTTTACTGGCAATTATTGTAATTCTGTAATTTGGTGCGTCTTGAACTGGTTTTCTGTAATGATTACAGATTTTCTGTAATACTAGGGAAGTCTGCACTGGCTATCAAAAGGCTTGGCACAGTCAAAAGTGACAGCAGGGAGGGTTGGTACAAGCATAAAACATAAAACTTGACAGTGCACATTAATGAACCCAAAGAAATGAAGTGCAAAAACGCCATCTACTACTAGAACTACAAGCACATTAATGCATGATTTTTTAAACCAGAAAATCACAGGTAGCTGCTATCAGCAAGGAAACTACAAACCATTAAACAATAGTTATCATGCTTTTTAGGACATAGCTGTACTTGTAAATCAGTCCACTTCTTAAGTTTTTTGACGAGGTAAAATTGTCAACTACCTTTTTCGATGAAATTGTAAGTTTGTGGGGTCCAAGCGCTTGACTCTTTTTCATGTTGTGGTGACTCAGGGAACTATATCAATTCACATATTAACTTCATTCCTTGTTATCACAAGATTTAGAATTAGCCTTGATTCAGAAACAACTCCAAGAATCCTTTGTATTCAATTTATTAGTCATTACAGAGAAATAATGGGCCTCCTGAAATAAATAGTTTTGTAATGACAAAGCAAACCGTTCTCTCTGATAAAGGAGACCACAAAGCAAACTGTGTTCTCTCTGATAAAGGAGACCACAAAGCAAACTGCGTTCTCTCTGATAAAGGAGACCACAATGAACACCTCAACATAAATTTGGTTCAACAATGAAAACAGTCCTAAGACTACTACGCCTAATCCAAACTTTTTATATGGGTCTGTATTCAATCAAGCCTGCAGACAAGAAAAAGTTTTGCTTTTGTACACCAAACCTCAGCCTCTCTCCACAATAGACACCTGTCTATAGTGGTAACTTTTTTATGTGATCTAGAGTGACTGCAACAGGCAGGTTGGAATCACTATGATGATTATGCCAACAAAGATAATGGTCAAATAGATATCCCTATACATGAACTAAATAAAAGACATTTAATATCCCTGCCCCTCAAAATGATTGCCATAGACATTCTTTCTTCCCCAGCACTGCAAGATTGTGGAATAAATTGAATCCAAATGTCAGAAGTAGCGAAAGTGTTGATACTCTGAAACAGGTTACAATATGAAATATATTTGTACTTAGACCTTCAAACAATTAGCTAGCCAACGATTCTATCAACATAAACCTAATATATCCATTACTGCAAATATATATATATATATATTTTTTGTGTGTGTATTGACAGTAATACTCAACCTAGTTGAGTTTTGTCAGTTTATTTGATGAAGAAGAAGAAAGTTCCCTGTTATTTATCGTTCAGATAGAATATTCTTAATCAGCAAGCATTCACTCACTACTAATGGCGCTTTCACAGAGTAAGAAGAACGAGAAGGCGGTGCCTGCTGGTTTCACATCCACGCGTGGCTAAGTATGTCAGTCGAAATGATGCGTGATGATTTGCTGCTATGCACCAAGCGGTGCTTTATAACGTTGATAGTACTTGTATCTTAGGCATACAGTGTACCGGTACTTAGGACCAAATTAAGTTTTACTATGTGTAAGTTTCTTTGCTTCAATTATTGCTTGAATGATATATTTGTTCATTTTTAATCTAAATTAGGTAAACATTGAAATTTAAGAGAGGACTAATAAAGGGTTTTTTTAAGCAAATGTTCGGGAAAATTCTGATCTCAAAGTTGAAGAAGAGGAGAACGAACAACAACGACAAATAATCAAACATAACATAAACAAAAATCACACATGATAAACCATGTAAAAGTTTTACATGTACTATAAAAGCAACGTCATAGACAACGGTGGAGGTCTTGAATATTGGATTTGTTTAGGGTGGTTTGGTACATCAAATAGAGTTGGGATAGCAACCTTGATTAGACTATTTTTTTAGATGATGTAAATTGCAACATTTCGAAATAATATTGACAACGAACGGTACCATGATGTAACCGCTTAGCTTCTTTATTTTCAATGTCTTTTCTTCTTGTGTTAATGACCCACATTTTTGCATCTCTCTTCCTCTTCGAGAAATGTAAAAAAACTATATAAATGCCTTTATCATTGAAACGATTTCTCCTGCGTTTTACAGCTGCACAGGATAGAACATGGTGTTGTTGTCTTTTCTTGCATTGCAAGATGTCTGAGTCAACTGATTTATCTGCTTTTGTTGTAAATTCACGACAAACATTTTCATTTGCTACAACATCAATCTCAAAAACGTGCACCATAACATTTTCATATTGAGTCATTGGTGGTATATTCAAGAGCCCCTTTAATATTTTGTCGGGATCTTATGCTTGTTGAATTTTTGATTCCATACTTTAATATTCCGTCATTAGATTTAATGTAAGGGTAGATTTCGTCACTATATCATTTGATAATCAGTTCTGGAATAATATTAAGTAATAAATCTTTGTATTATGATTAAAAGAGTGTCTAGATTACTCTTATCTAAAAGTTTTTGCACATCATTGGACATTGTAAAAGCAACCAATATAATATGATAAGAATTATCTGAAAATGTTGGGAGGAGTAACATACTACTTTGAAACGACAAATACCCCATAATAATAACAGTGCTTCCCATAAAATAGTTTAAATCTCACCCCCGCCCACACACATATATATACACAACAGTACACACATAGTCTACATACACATAAACACACAAACTCATGCAAACATACATCCCACATATTATGTATATGAAACATACATACAATGAAATGCATGCATGTACACATTGTCATACAAACATTTTCAAGGGATTAAAATGCAGACCTAAATCGATATAATATCAATACATGTACTACTTTATAAAGGATTAAATATAATGAAGAAATTTAAAAACAAAGTTACAGCGCATTCTAGAAAGCTCCATATATATTGATAGTAAATAAAAACAAAGGTTCTCTCAAATATAGATCTAGATTATACTAATTATATTTCATTTCAGCAGATACTGTTGCATAGTTTTTACTTCCATTCCCATTCGCTGATTAGTAACTGTGAGAAGAGGATAAGGAGGAGATGTAATGGGCTGTTTCTTGCCGTTCGTAAAACGGGCACTTTTACTATTAAGTGTAATTTACTCTTAAACTCAATGTGATTTTCCAAAACGAATGGCCAATAATAATGATTAGAAACTGTTGGCTCTTTCTTACTCCTTGTTTTAACAGAAAGTCAACTTTCAATACCTCACTAGCCTCAGGTAAAAGTTGTTTTATTTTTACATTTTATAGTGGTATGTGAGGGAGAGCACCTTTTGGTTGAGGGTGTAGCCCACCTGCCAAAATATCATGAATGTAGGAAATGTATGAAAACAAACTAAACAATAAAACAAACAAAATAGAAAGATTAAAACCTTGCCAAAGAAGATGGGGTCATGATATAAATGTTAAGCAAGAGAGAAAAACATTAAAAATCTTCACTTCTCTTAAGAACCCACTCCGCCTAAGAACCCGATTTTTTTGTCTCCCCAAGACTGGGTTCTAAGGCGAGTAGCACCGTATTTCGAAAACCTGTTATTTCTACAAGACCAAGATATTACCAAGACAATGTGCAACTCTTGGAACACAGTAGGGCCCTAGCAACCAGCAAGCTTTCGGTTGTAACGCATACAGGTTCGCGACGGTCTTATCAAACCTGCAGACACGAAAGGGTGGAAGTATGTTCTCTTAGTATATATAGTATCTTTGGCGCTTTGAGAGAAGTAGCAAAGCATAGTAGTGTATATTAAACATCACTCTTTTAGCCTGTGGCCAGCATTTTAACCTAACGATGAATGTGAGCATATAAATCTATATCGTAGTAAAAGTAAACAAAAATTGCAGGTAATTAAAAATAACAACTTACAATTACTCTTGGCAATTTCCCCGCCTTGACAATAGCACAGAAAGAGTGAAATAACGAAAGCTATCTTCACAAACAGTAGTGAATTGAAGCCGCTTGATGGTGCCATTTTCAAGTTTTAAAATTTGTGCTTGTAACAAAAACTTAGCAGAGATCAAGCAACAGCTTTTGCTTTCAAGCAAAAGGCTTTAATGTCCTGATGTTCTTGTCCTGATCACATCTGGCTGAAACTGAAATAAATGAAAAGAGCTAACTTTGAGGTTGTGTTTTGTGGTTTTGATCCAACATATTTATCGATGGAAGAATAAATAATATGGGGGGTATCCAACCAGAGAGGGAAATATAAGAAAATGATTTTGAAATTTCAACAGTGATAAAATCAACATTTGCAGACCTGTTGGGTTTTTTTATTGGAACAAAATTATATCAAGCATGTATATTGGCATATATACTGTTTAAAAGTCAATTTACAATTTAACTAACCTACAGATCTTCTCTGCGATCAAGATAACATAAAATAGATTCCCAGTCAAGGGGCAATTTGTGACCAAATAAGAAGAGTACTTAGACTTTACTGCCAAAGCATAAGGTGGTTCTTTTTTCAAAAGAAGAACTCTTATTTCACTCCACCACATCTGATACCACGTCAGTTTTGACCAAATGACTATGGCACTTTTCAAAATGTAATTAAAAGTAATACATCATCAACAAGACAACCCTCTGCAGTCAATGTCCTGCCACTTTGCACCACATTGGGGTTGCTGAATATCAAATTTCTCAGCAGTATGAATTAGAGTGATGAAGATGATTGAATTGATCGATATGCCAATGAAACAAAATTAAAATCTAAAATAGATAGAATCTAGATCTAGATCTAGATCTAGATCTACATTGATAAACATCAGAAACTGCAGATAGATACTTGTTATGAAAGTCAAATAAATTTTAAGACTTAAAGAAAGAGTAAGTAAAAAGCTTAGCGTTAACTATTTGATAGAACCTTATAAATCTTTTAGAGGGATGAATACTGTAACAAACTCACAGGATAAGGCTTAGAAAATATTCAAAGAGTTTCAGACTTGTGAGAGTCATTTCATTCGAGTGTTGTTATAGCTGTACCTGTGTCTCTGTTTACCAACATTAACCCACGATAGTATGACAACTTATACCAAGAAACTCTGTCACAAATTCTCTTATTCTAGGCTTACTATGAGATTAATATTGATCTAGACTAGATATGAATCTAAATGTAAAAATGACGCGGTGAATTTGCTCTTAATACACTGTCTGAGCATGCTTACTTCCGCATAGTTGATTATCATTGAATTACCTGGTCCGCCATTTTGTTTGATGATCGACGCTTGTGTTTGACTTACCTGTGACAGCTGAGGGGAATACCTGGTCAGGCGCAAATAAACGATCGAATGGCAGAATGGAAGTATTGCGGGTCAATCTTGATCTTATTCAACATACTAGGCACTCGCTTTGAATCTTGTGATAAAAAAAAATATGGCTGATTGATGTTAAAGCTTACTATTTTCCAATAGGCATCTAATTAAATGTAGATCTACATGTAATTGTAATTCAAGAACCCAAACAACAACATTCAAGATTATCGATTAGAACGTCCTGCTCACTTCTCTGACGCCCTTGTTTCCTTGACCCAAAAATATGGCCCCTCTCTAAACCTTTCGCATTCTTTGAAGACAATGGTCTTTCCGTCCTTGGACAGAGACCGTGGGAAATGTTATCACATGGGGTAGAGTGTAGATTCTAATGTCGCCGATTTAGAGGTTAACTGTGGTTAACGCTATCCTTAATTGCGGAGATGGGTCTTTAATTTGAAGCTATACAAGCTATAAATAGTTTTATTCATATCTCCATTGTCTTTGAAGGTGATGAATGTTGTTGGATGGGATGAAGGAATGGGAAACGAGGAAAAAAATGAAATAATTGTTTTTGAAGCTGATTTGGATGTAGATTGTATTTTGGGTAGTAGACTAGTTGACATTGATGATTATTGGATCTACATAATGCATGAGAATTATATGGTGGTACCCAGACCGAGACAGTCAATGTTGGACAGATTGGATTATTTTTGGTGCAGGAAATAAAATAGTTGGTCTTCACCCAACATGCACGTTGTAACATTGTACATCTCCGTAAGCCTACATAATATATATACACATATATATTATAAATACATGTATTTAACAGCTTGTCAATAAGACTAACCTACGGTATGAAAAGTCATATCCTGTACTATCATACAGCAGACAGAGAGGTTTGATTTGCCAAACAATTAATCCTTCAATCATCGGGACAATATAAAGGAGGAAAGGGTAATTTACGGTATAGCATAATGAACTAT
>JASKDV010094558.1:0-14816 GCA_032466395.1 Aegires albopunctatus | reverse complement strand
AGAATTACAAGATCTACAAGATAGGCCTATAATTTGATACCTTTGAACAAAAAAAAAATTTAGTTTGGACTACCTACTATCATTTCTTAGTACAGAAGTTTTCGCGTCTATATTTCTCTTTTTCTCTCTTTCCCCCCCTCTCTCTCTTTATGTCTCTGCCTGCTTGTGTGTGTGTGTGTGTCTCTCTCTCTCTCACACACTCACCCTATCTCTTTCTTCCTCTCTCTCTCTCTCACTCACTCTCTGCACCCTTCCATGTCTCTCCCTCTAGCCCCCCCTCCCCTCTCTCTCCACCGTTCCCCATCCTTCCCCTTCTATATTTCTCTTTTTCCCCCTCTCTCTCTGTTTGCCTCTGCGTGTTTCTCTCTCTCCCTCTATCACTCTCTGTGTGTGTCTGTATGTATGTATGTATTAATTTGAAGAAAATAAAATAAATAACAATGAGAAAGTCGCATTTCGGAGCTTTATATACAGAGCACAAAACTCGTGAACACTAACAACCCCATGACCCTTATCAGGCAATTTCGCCTAAGTGCCAAGTTATTCTGATTCCCTAATCCGGAAAATTCTGTAATCCAAACGAATTGCCAGGAACGGAGGTGTTTGGATTAGAGTAGAGAGATCAGACTGTATATACACACCAAAAAAAAAAAAAAAAAAAATTGAAACATAATGGTTGGTAAATAACTCATCAGGGATAAAAAAAAAATTTTAAAGAAAAAAAAAGAAATAAGAAAAAGGCTAGAACCCAGACATTTCAATTTTTAAGACACAAGAAAACTTTACCTTTGAGGCAGGAATTGCCTGTGTGTCTAAACTAAAACTCACTGGTGGAGGCAAATCATTTCCATCCTGTTTCAAGGATAAAAAAGTAACCCATTAATATATTTGACATCCTATTTTAACAATGTGAGTAAGTTTTGAAAAGTATCACGACAAGGGAATCAGATAATTAAAACAGATAAACAAATTATGACAGCTATAACAAAATGAGCTGAGATCCCTGGCAAGTTTCAATAATAGTAATTAAGACAGATTTTTATTTAGGAGGGAGGAAAACTTAAAAAAAATACCACACTTACCAACTTGACAACTTTGGGCATTTTTTTGCGAACAGCGCTGATGTAAATAAAGGAATGGATATCATTATGTAAAGGACTCGTTTATATTTGCAGGTTATCATATATTACTAAAATGATTGATAAAATAGTTTTTCAGCTATTCAAATGTTCCATTTTGATTTTGACCATCATATACTGCCAGAAATATTTCATAAGTTAAAACCTGATAATGAAATATGGCCTTATCAATGATCTAGAGATTGAATTAATTTGATTCAACAAGCCCCACCTCCCCCCCAAAAAAACACCATATTAAAATAAATATATATATTGGTTCAAAATTGCATTGATTTTGACAAATAGGATTTGGGGCCAGCTCCTTTCTCTAAATAGTAATATGTCTTCGAAGTCTCTTTCATCTATTCCTTAATTAAGCTCCCTCAATATTCATTATTTTCCCTCAAAAAGAAGAAAGATTTATAACATGAGTCAAATACCCCTGAAGATATTTAATTTTCATTATGGATTTTATATCCAGTACTCTGTTGCATTATTACTGAATATTCAAAATTTGTTTTCTTTATTCATTATATAAGAAAACCTGGTCAACTACGATCAGTTATATCCTATTTTCAAATAGCACGCTACATTGGGACATTTTCAGATGAGCTCAAGTCATGCATATCTAACAAGACTTGCCAAGCTGGATAAAATCATGTTACAAATCGTTTGAATCAACTTACAGTAAGTTTAAGAGAATAGATGTGAGCTGTTGCATTTTAAAAGTGAAATCAATTGTCTGTTTCAAACCCATCACCATAAATGTCCATTTTAAGAATGTAAAGCCATGTTTGGATCTGTTCTAAATAACTTTAAATTGTATTGTCCCTTAAGCAAAAGTCATGGATTGCTTGGGGAAAAAGTGACTGATAAAGATATTTTTTCATGATGCATCCTGTATTAAAATGTCTCTTGCATTCCTGATATCAATTAAAGCCCCCATACAAGAGGTGGTCATGGACAAAATCAGCTTGGATTTCAGCAAGGTAATACACATGCTTAAAAGTGTTGAATCATTAAAATAATGCATCATCCCCAAACATATTATGTTCAAACCAGTCCAAAAATTACAAACATCATTTGCAATTTCAGACAAAAATTTGCTATTATATCAATAATTGATGATTCTGATCCATTGCCTGCACATCTCAAAGCATTTGTCAAAAAATGCTTTTGTTGAAGATTTGCTATAGATGCCTCCGATTCCAAGTGGCAAATTTGGCAAAAAATTGTTTCAGAACATCTTTTGATTGAAATCTGCATATCTCACGCACATTTTTGCAATGATGCTTCTGAATGAAACTTTAGACCTGCGGTTCCCAAACACTGTGCTGCGACACAGTACAGTGCCACAAAGTGATAGGTCTAGCCTTCCTCATAGAGCAGTGGTTCCCAAATACTATGCCGAAGCACAAACACAATATTAAGCTACTCGAAATCGTGCCGCTGTGTAGAAAAGTTTGGGAATCACTGCTTTAGACACACAATTGTCAATCGTTTCAACAGCTTCCATACAATGGTAATGTCAGTTGGTAATTCCTTGCATTGGTAATGTCAGTTAGTAATTCCTTGCATTGGTAATGTCAGTTGGTAATTCCTTACTTTGGTAATTGTGAGTTCCGCTTACAACAACTTTAACAGCTTTCTTACATTTTCCATTTCAGGAAAAAGAATTGACACATGAGAACATGCCATTGAAGAAGAGAAAGAGAGAAACAGAATCTTGATAATGATCTTGTGTATCTGAACATAAATATAATCACAACATAACGGCAAAAGATGAGTACACACAAGGTACACTGAAACATCGAAATTGAAAAAACAAACCATATAATTATGCAACATTCATAAGACGTTATGATTTTGAAATAAGTAGCAAAGAAACAGAACAAGCCTGTCTGACTTCCTTTTCAACAAAGAGCAGAAACAACACATAGAAAAGACAAGAAATAATTCCAGATACCCTCTGGGAATGAAATAACACAGAAAATAAAGAACAATCATAAGAAATCCTTGACGTAAGAAGATTGAATAAATGCAAAGCTTTTGGTACAAGTTGTTGAAGAGTGGTAAAAGCAAAGAATGGGAAAATTTTTATTTTTCTCTCTCTTTCTCTTTTTCTTTTGTTGTAAGTGATAGTGTGATATGACAAACTGCGCAACCAATCTGTAATAGCTGAGCACAACTTCTTTTTAATCAGCGACATGAAATGCAAATTTCATAAACGCCTGACAGATTAATGGTTGTCATTTGTGCTTCAATCTCATTCAGCCAGCATAAAATCATTCCAACATGACATAGCAGTGCAGTTAGATTCAGATTTTTGCTGAGCATGGTGAATTTGAGACCAGTGCACACAGTTGGCCGGCAGGAGTCATTATCATTTTTGCATATGATTTTTTTTTTTGTTGTTGTAGTTTTTATTATAGGATGCAGAATTGGTATATCAACTTAAACAGCAGAGAATTACAAAAAAAAAAAAAAAAAAAAAAGATACAACAGAAAAACAGATGAAAGAATGGGAAATAAGCCAACAAGGAGAAGAAGTGAAGATATTATTTGACAATATACATAATGAAACAAAAAGAAAAAATTTCCAAAACAATTCACGACAATAATGATGAAAAACATTTGTGTCACCATAAGAAGGAATATTCTTCTTAGGCATCATCCACAAATTTCGACTCAAAGACAAGTTGAAAGTCATGTGAAAACTTACATCTGTTTAAATTTGATATCCAAATGATGAAAACATAAAACATCAAGAGCAAAGCCACATAAAGTGACTGAAAACAATATGTGTAAACAAAAAATAAAAAGCAACCACTGACAAACATTAATCTAAAACATTTGGAGAAAGATAGCTGCAGTCTAAGAAACAGAAAACTATGTTTTGAACCATGACAAAGAACCAAAGTCATATCAGAAGAGACAGTCACAAGAAATTGCTGAGAACCATAAAACACTATAGGAAATTTGATGCAGCCAGAAGAAACTTCGAATTATGTAAAGAATTCAAAGCTTAAAGAGAAAGAGCAACCTCGATAAATTTGATTAATTTGAAGTTGTCAGGAGAAACTCCTGAAAAATCAGGAGAAACATCTGATAATTTGACACTGCTAAAAGACACTCCAGAAAAATCTGAAGCAATCAGAGGAAATGCTAAGAACTTGAAGCAGCTGGAGAAAACTTTTGAGAAATGTGAAGCAGTTGCTCCCTCAAAGTTAAAAAAAACTCAATTAGAATAGCCTGGTTTGTACCACATTGAGCCATCCATATGAATCATCTCAATGGAAGATATGGACACATTTTTTTGTCCTGATTACAATGGGAGGACGAAATGATCTCATAGCTGTCAAGAATTCAAGGGGCTAAAGGCATGTAGCACAAAATGAAATATGCAAATCGTTACAAGTTTGCTAATAGTTTTTTTTACAACTGAGCAATAACCCTTGAATTGTTTACCGAAAGTCAAGTTCTTTTCAGCACTTATTCGGCTGCTAAGCAGGGGCATTTAAGATCATGGATAGTTAGTTGTCCAGTCACCGACTCCTCTATGTTCTTGACCTTTTCTGAATAGTCCAGAGGAAAAATGGACTCAAATGCTACAGAGGTGGGACAGATGTAGAGATAAAGTGATGAACATGGGCTGAGAATTGCTTTCAAGGAACTCAGTGTAATAAGCAAATGCCACTGCAATGCAAACCATGGACAAGTTGGCCTGATGGTCTTTAGACACTGCCATGAATACATTGACATGCTGCCATTTAGATTGATATTGAGGACAACCAGCGCGAGTCCTTTATCAAAGATCTGTGGAATGCTCGTAATAAGCATGAAAGAATTCATGAAGTAGTAGATGGTGGCTATTACCCATTTACATTTGGTCTAAGCTGCTTAGGCTGCAGCTGTGTTGGGTTTGAAAAATAAATCATAATTTCTTCATCTAGATTTGCACGGCATCACAAATAGGTAAAAACAATTATTATGTTGTGGTCTAATTCAAAACCAGTTCCAATTGATTAAGAGTTATTTGCCATATATATATATATTGATCTTCATGGTTTGAAAACAATGATATCCTATGATGTCACAAGGCACATGATAACATTAACAGGGCTTCACATAAAGAATCTGAGTATTCTTATTATCAATGATGTATCAAATTCTTTCTGTGATGGCCTGATAATGTTATCATGTGCTTTGTGACATCATAGGATGCTATTATTTTTGAATGGCACATTCTCTTGAAAATTAGATTTAAAGAAGATAATATTCTTAATGTTCCATATTAGTCATGCAAAGCAACATTTATACATATTTATATCTTTGAAGAGTTTATTATGAAGAAATGAAAATCATTCACATTTAGCATTTCATAGGGAAAAACTGACACATGGACATTCTTATAATTGATCATAAGAATGCACACATGTCAGTCTTACCCTGCGAAATGTTATGCTTTCCATTTATTTAATAGAACATTTCAAAGGTATAAAAATGTATAAATTGCTTTGCATGACTGATATGAAGCATTTAATAATCTTTCAAACAAATCTCTATGGGATGTTTTCATTGTATTTTCTGTGTCCATGTAATTCCTTCACAAATAACACTAGGTTAGCTGTCTCTCCCATACATGGCTTTGCCAACTAATTACCTTGCAACAGGGGACATAATCAAATCACTCTTAATTTTACTCAATCTCTAGATATTGATCTTAATATCTATACCCATATCATTTGTGAAGAAATTTCATCCAGAGATAATATAAAATTAAGGATGTTTAAGGAATGTTATCTTTCGCAAGATAACCAAATGGCAAGACTATGCATGGGAAAGGACAGTAAAATTTTTAATGTTAACTAATAAGGCCTTATAAAACCTTGGTCACAGCATGTATGAAACATGACATGGATAGAACATGAGAATTCCAAAAATATGAGATTTGGCTTAACACCGAATCAATGGACATTAACCTTTGTTTCACTGGTAGGATGATTGCTAAATATCTAAACAATGGCTCTCTTATGCCTCCTAGCTAACGAATGCAGAATCATATCTCCATTAGCTCAAGCTAGGGGAAATGTTTTTACATCACTTGGTTAACCAAGCACACAAAAATATATATATATATATATAGAGAGAGAGAGAGAGCAATGTGATACAAGCACAATTTTAGACAGACAGCAATCAGATTTGAACCAAACTCAAGTCCAAATCAAGATGTCATTCGTAGTACATGTTGACATTTCTTTGATGTGTCGAGATACCTGCTAGACCACAGGTCAATGAAATCTTTGGGTTAAGCCACTCTGCTGATCAAGATAACTGTAAGCTTAAATACGTTGATCAGGACCATTATCAGAATCAGCTAAATCACTAAGAATATTTGAGCCGATTCATATAAGGTAAAAATCAATGAGGTCTAAAGATCTCAATAAGCAATCAAGACATACATTGATCAAAGCAGTGGGATATTACAATGCATCTTTGCAATGCGCTGATCAAATAAAATTTATTGACCAAAATCTAAATATGCAAAAGCCAAAATTTTAACATCCACCCAGTTTATGAGATCAAGACTTTTTGCAGACAATTTTTGTCTCTTTGTTCCCTTTGTTATGCAAATTGCAGGTGATTTGAATCATTTTCTACCTGTGATTATTTATTTGGATATTTCCATCTTACTTTAAACAATCGTGGCTCATGGTTGGAGATAATAAAAGTCAAATACATCAGGTTCATGGCTTAGTTGTTGTCTACTTTTTTGGTTGTGTCATAATCACGCATTTGTGAATCAATAAATGTTGTTATTTGAAAACAGCACAGACTTTAGAACATCCTTGGATCCATGTCATAAAAACTGAATTTGATTGATTCCCCTGATTCATAAGCATATATGGGACATGACTGGTATGACCAATCAGAAATAAGGTAATTCATTTCACATTAAAGGACCATAGATTTGCCACTTGGCATGAATAAGGGTGCATACACAGGCATGCAGAGACAGGCGAAAGAAGCAATTTCTTTAAAAGCCAATGCATCCTCATTATTATAAGAGATAGAGGACACATTCAAAAATTGATGTGAGGTGTATTCTTTTCAAAGAGAACCACACTATTTAACCTGCATCCATCTGCGAAAGTGCATGCATGTGGCAAGAGGACAATGCATCCATGTACTTGACTTAATACAATGAAGATTTATGTTTTTCTTCTGAGAAAGACCACTTTAGTTTCAATGATTTTGATGGTACCAAGAACTGACAGGTTCTTTTGTTGGTTTCAGGAATGGGAGTAAAAATTACCAAAAGTATGGGTTATTTACAAAAAAATCCACACATGTCAAACGATAGCAATACGATAACACTTCAATAAATAAAATGAGTAAAATGGGTCCCATTCCAGAAGAACCTGCATGCGTTAAATGCAAGTGATCAGATCAAAAGTATGGGGCTTGTTTCCATGATTAAAAGTATGGGACCCATTTACAAAGAACCTGTAAGTGTCAAATGCAGGCAGTTTTATGGCATTTTAACAAATGAATGGGCCCCATTACAGAAAAACTTCAATAAGCATTGGTCCCATTGCCAGAGAGCCTGTATGCCTCACATACAAGCAGTTCAATGGCACCCAAACAAATAACACCAAAGAATGGATCTTGTTACCAAGGCTAGAAGTATGGATACTATTACCCAAGTTCTATTAATGATTAAAGGATAAGATTATCCGGCAAGATTCCTCACCAAAAGGTAGACAATGACCAGAACTATGCGATTGATTATCAAAACCAGGAGTATAGATGCCAGTACTGCATATTCATCTGATGCAAGTGGCCTGATTGCCAAAATCTTTTCCAAGCCTTTATTGGGTTTACAAAAATAATACCATAATAATAATAATATAGAAAACAAGTAAGATGATTCAAATTAAGATGGTGCTTCAGTAATTGAATGTATCTGGCTACATATCGATTTCGATATATCAGTTCCATTGAAATTAGTATGAGACATGAACTTAGATGTTTTGGTTAGTTTGTAAAGTCACTTTGGTTTTATTCAACTACATCTATGCTTGACCAAAATCTAACACCCAAAATGTTTCCTTGAGAGTACTGATCCCTCTTTTTGAAATAGTATATGGCAATATGAAACTTTATGAAGACAAAATCTAACACCCAAAATGTTTCCTTGAGAGTGCTGATCCCTCTTTTTGAAATAGTATATGGCAATATGAAACTTTATGAAGACAAAATCCTCTCAGAGAAAACAGCTGACGGATAATCAATCCAGATAGTCACACCAATGCACACCTTGGATTTTCCCCCCCAAACCCTTACAAATGCTTAAGTGATGAATATTAGCATACCTCTAGATCCAGTTGATTATATTATAAATCATGGAAGCGTTATAATTTAAATTAAAAGACAGATTAATTATCTTCACATCTTAAAAGCTTAAATTACAATTTAAGTATTTTGCCATCTATCAACATTAATATCTCTCAACAAAAATTTTCATTAATTTCTTAAGCAAGGAATAAGTACAAATCTATTTTACTTATTGACTGATATTGGGTTATAATGTTAATTCTTGTCCATATCCAAAATAAAGGACATATCCTTACAGTTGAGTAAAAGAAAAGAATAGTCATTCTGATATTGAGTTCTCTGATGCCTATCTCAAATAGAAGCTGTTGTTTAGACCCTTATCAAAATTTGCCTTCTTTCTTAATCCAGTTGTATTATGTGAATGGTTATTAAACAAGAAACCAGGACCCAAGGACTTGGATTCAGAGAGGCCAGCATCTCAGCAAGCCATATGAATCATGTAACAAAGCCATTTGCCTTACAAATTTATACTCTTTAAAGTTCAACAAAAATACCACCTGACATATTCCATCCGACTCTTAAAGTTATTGCACACATCGTTGCCATCCAACACAAGCTCCGTGATGGCATTCCAACCCTTCAGCTTTTCAAGTTCATCTATGTAGCGGATTTGATTTTTTCCAAGGTTCAGAGACGTCACGCCTTTAGCTGCCTTGACAAGGTTGGTCATGTGACCAAGAGATAGCAATTTGTTACTGCTCAGGTCAAGACCAATTAACTGGAAAAACAAAAATCAATGAAATAGAATTTGTGAAAACATCAACTTCAAAAGATAGGCAAAATTGTTTTGAAGGGCTTTCATAGCACCCTTACCTCAGGAATATATTCAGCAATGATACTTGAGACCGTATCCATGACTAATGGTTTGTTGAGATGAAGATTAATACCATCTTGAGCAAGACTGTCATCTGTGTGGAGTGAACTTAAATTCAGGAGTCTGGTTGATGGATCATAGCGATTGCTCATGCAGACCTAGAAAATTGGGGGAAAAAAAAAAACAAAAACAATGTAGAGGTAAGAAAATTTATTTACATCAAATAAAATCTATGAATAAAATAAACAAATAAGAGTATGTATATGGTGCATATCCACACACATCACAACACGCATTCACGATCAAGCCATAAATCTACCACTACGCGTAAGAGTAACGCCGCTGCCCAATGCCCAGCACTAGCCTAAGCGTTTTTTTAATTGAACTGAATTGAAATTTGTTTATTGGTCCCAAAAATGGGAAAATTTTCTTTGTGGTCATACATGTATTACATAACACATTTTGACAACTAATAAAAATTCAATCTCTCTTCAACATTCATTGCACCAGCAAACATTTTATATACAAGTATATGAAAGGATAAATACATTTCTTAAAAACCATCACCATAATTGCACACATTAGTTAAGTTCAAATGAAGTTATAAATTAGAAAGTAGATAAGTAGATAAAGAGTTATAAATGGAATATAAAATTAAAAATTGAAAGACGGTGAGTCTTTATCATATGAAGCTATGAATTCTAAAGTAGATAAATAATTAAAAATGGAATATCAAATTAAAAATTGAAAGATAGTGAGTTGTAATAGCAAAAGGTAATAATGAGTTTTTGTATCGCTCCCTGCGGCATTTCAGGTGGATGAGTCGGCCGCTTCCAGATGAGCGAACAATTTGATGGAAAAGGGGGTGGGTAGGGTCTTTTTCGATACTTTCAATTTTCTGCTGACATAATTTGATAAGTAGATCATAGAATGATCTCTGATCTTCTTTGGTAATTTTGCTTGCCCTCTTAAACATTTTATCAATATAATTTCGGTCCTTCATGGACACATTCCCACCCCATGCTGTCAAACAAAATGAGAGAACACTTATTATAGCGGAGTTAAAGAACAAACGTCGAATGGTTTTGTCAACATTGAAAGAATTTAACCTACTGAGACAAAACATTCTTTTGTTAATTTTCTTAGAAATGTTGTCGACATGGGTGTGCCAATCTAACTTTTCATTAATAGTTACATACTCTTTCAACTGGGATACCATCAATGCTAATGTTTTTGAGTGCATCTCCTTTTAATCTGAAATCTATGATCATTTCTTTCATCTTGGTTATCGATCGACTGGCATGCAGTGAAACAGCTAGATCTAAAACTAACTATACACACACATGTGTAGTGTGTGTGACCTGCACTACAAGCTACCCCACTTGCCAAGCGTTGTGATTAGTCGACATCTTTGTTCTTGCGTTACTCACAAGCCATCGTCTTACTTCTCTAATCTTGATCTTATATTTACTTTATTCTTCTTTACATCATGAATTCTCAAAAACAAAAGAGGCTAACAATTGAAACGAAAGTTTCCATAATAGAAGAAGTGGAGAAGAAAGCAATTACAAAATATATAATAGTACACCTCACAAGCATATTATGATATTTTGATTGTTCCCCTTGAAAATCGGGAATAACGAGAGCTCAGGATTAATGAGACTTTTTAATTGGAACGGAGGCTCTCGTTATAACTGAGTTTCACTGTAAAACGATGACAGACCCTTCACGCACCCATAAAAATCAATTATAAAAACAAAGCTTTTAAGAAATTTGTTTACCTTCAGTTTATCTTTGTCTTCATCTGATACAAAGGAATTCTTGGGGGCATCACATACAGAGACATGCAATACTAGTTTATGGCCATCTGGCTTTGTGATACGGCGACTAAGTAGGCGAAGACTTTCAGATTCATTAAAGCCCTTCACAAAGAAATATGCCCTTTGATCTGTGACATAGTACTGGAAAGTTAAAAGGTGAGAAGTTTTAAATCTTCATATAATAATAAAATATTTACATAGGATATAATTTGCAGAATTATCATTTATCGTTTAGTTATAATAAATTCATCATTTTCTGGTTATTGGTTATTCACATATCATTAAATCATGGTCCAGCAATTGCCATGTCCTTTTTCAGGGTTCCCACAAGACAGCCAGAAAAAAATTTAAGAACTTTTCAAGATCCTTTCAATGTCCCCAACTCATCGCAATGTGCACGTGGCGGAACAAATAACGCCCCTAATTAAATAACTCCCAATTGATGGACAGCTGGAACAAAAAATACTGTGAATCAATTACCCGGCAAATGTAATAATGTAAAAGAGAAAACCACGAAGTTGAAATCAGGCGTTACCCCATTGAACCAAACTCGATCCGGCAACCAAACAAAGAAAAGGCACTTCATACTTAAACGAATTTCGACTGCCATTTCCAATGCTTCAGGAATTTTTTTTCCTTGTGACTGTTCCTTGGTTTTCTAAGACCCAAATCATGAAATTTTAAAATTCTAGGAACTCAGACATTTAACATCCCTGTCTCTAAAAATGATTGCCATGGACATTCTTTTTCCCTAGCACTGCTAGATTGTGGAATAAATTGAATCTAAATATTAGAAGTAGCGAAAGGGTTGATAATCTTAAACATAAGCTACAATATGAAATACTTAAATCTACATATAGGCCCATTAGTCTGCTCTAAGTTATTTATTTATTTTTCAATCAATTAATTAATTTATTATTATTATTTTTTTTGGGGGGGGCATATTGACTGGACATACTCAACCCAGTTGAGTTGTGTCAGTTTATTTGAAGAAGATGAAGGGATAAATCAAAAAGTCAGAATTCAAAACCATCTTAGGTGGAATCAATAATGCTACCCAAATTTGAAATATTATCATAGTTACTTACTCCTACTGGATTGAAAGTTGTATCTTCTAGTTCAGAGCGAATGAGTGCATACAACTCCTCTTGGCTCAGGCGACCTCCAAATGGGATAAATACTTTAAACCAACCATCATCTCTTTTCAAATATCTCATAGACCTACCACCTCTTCCTCCTCGCCTGCCTCCTCTGTGACCTCCACCCCTGTTACTGCAATAAATAAGAACAAATTGAAGTAATATTTAATTATACAGTAGTTTTCGCCGGAGTGCCCGATATTCGAGAATCAACATAACCCGGCACATTACACATGTCCATCATTCCATTGTCAACCTGTCATCAGTGCATGGGCACACGACAATTTCTCCCCTTGCTGATAATAACAAATGGGTGGGATTAAAGATGCAATTAAATTAAGCGATAACGCATGTTTGATAGCCTTAGAACATGATCGCTGATAAATTACTAAGCGTTGGTTGACATTTGCTACCATTTTAAAGTGATCCAGGATAGTGGGCACTTAGGCGAAAAAGCTTTTTAATGGGCAGGCACTTAGAGTGGTAAAATTGATAGAAAAAAATATGTTTCAGCGGAAAAGCGGGCACTTAGGCGAAACAGTCATTCAGCTGGAGGGCACTCTCGCAAAAACTACTGTACATAGTAATCCCATTTCCAAACAATCCATGTTATCATTTATAATGCAATCAGGTGAAATAGAATGAAACAGAAAATAGCATTTCTATTGTAATTGCCAAGAAAGTTTCAACAATTCATCCCATATTTTACATGATTCAAGTATGTTAAAAGATTGAAGAGCACTCCTTTGTTTTTTATTAAATAAAAAGCCATTATTCTGCTCTATGAATGAAATTCTCGCCCCCATGGAAAAGATTTATCTATTTCTGCATAAAGTCTCACAGCAAATGCCTTTTGATACTCCGTCTATGGCTTACACATACATTTAATAAATATAGAATTTATTCATTTTAGAAGGATTGAAAAAACATATTTAAAAGTTGAAAGAAATTAATAATAATGTTTACATCCAAATGGATTATGATCAAACATTTATAAAATAAAATGTTTTGACTGATGCAAATTTCAGGTTGCTTGGTGCAAAGATGGTTTGGAGTGATATCAAAATAAAATTATAGGCTTAACAATGAAATTTTTTTAAAAAGGAGGACAAGAGAAGGAACAAATGTACATTCATTTACACCAGAATCGATTATAATGTTGGGCAGTTACCACACTAGATGTGTAGTGATTAAAATTAAAATCAGAAAATGACTGTTTCTACATAGTTTTTGAACACCTGATCAACAGAGGAAGATGAATAACAAAAAATGCTAGCCACCCCCCCCCCTCCCCTATACTACATGTATATTGTATGATGTCAAATAGGGCATTCTTTAGTATAATGTCATTAATAATAAACATTTTGGAGACATCTTATTTGCTCATTTGACAATCACACCACTCTCTGAGTTTATTACACATGAACTGGATACATCGGGCCTAGTACTTAGTGATAGGTAGATAAATGCAACTCAAGCTTTTACTCTGTTGTGTGCTGAGTTAATATTATTGTGCACTTTACAGCTGAAAAATGCTTGCTTTGGAGCACTGAAATTTGCATATCCTTTCAGCCTTTTATCATCCAATGATAGGTGCAAATTTCAAGATGATTCACATATAGATAACTTACAATCGATCCCTAGAACGGTAGCCAGAATCTCCATGCATAGAAATATCCCCATCATCATCTCCTCCAGGTCTGTTCCTAAACCGGGATGAATTTGCATTGAAATGTTTGAAACCACCTCTCTGATTGCCTCGATAACCTCGGCTTTTTGCACGTCTGTTATTTTTTCCTCCTCTCCATCTATCATCATGATTTCCTGCAAGCACATATTGACATTCTCAGCTTTTTCAAAACAAGACTCATGAAAAAAAACAATTCTCTAAGCATTTATATAATAATTGGAAATAAGTACAAACTTAAGAACAACAAGATCACAGAACAGAAAAAAGAGTTCCATTGCAGATGATACACTGATAAATAAAACATATGAGGTGTACTCAACAAATTTCCAGACTAGTCCCACCACAAATTCACCAAAAAGGCACCATCAATGAACCATTGATTTTTGAATGATTATCATTCGTGCACGTATGTTTCGGAAATTTCATTCAATTCTGTTCAAAACTCTGGATTTGGTGTGAGTTATTAAAAGATGACTCTTTGTTCCTCACAAGACTCATTTAAAAGTCTTTTGAAAGCTAATTTTGTACAAGAATTTGTGAGATTTTTAAGCCTGCTGTACTGACCATTTTGCTTGAATAAATATGAATAAAATCTATTTATAAGAACAGCATTATATTATATGTGTGCATTAAGTTCTGCTACAAACTCAGCGAGAAAACCGCTGAAACATTTGAAATGCTTCAAACAACCTTTGGAGACAATGCCATGGGGAGGTCAGTGTTTTGAATGGTTTCCAAAGAGAACAAGAGAGAAAGAGATAGAGAGAGGGAGAGTGAGAGAGAGAGAGAGAGAGAGAGAGAGAGAGAGAGAGAGAGAGAGAGAGAGAGAGAGAGAGA
>JASKDV010094447.1:0-14816 GCA_032466395.1 Aegires albopunctatus | reverse complement strand
CCCAGGATTTTCCTAATGCCCTTTGTGTACAAAAGTACTCGGTCCCTCTAATTAACAAGTGACCCTGACAGTATAGTTGAGCAATGCACACAAATGGGGGATGGCCACCATCTATATGCCTCCCTCCCTCCCCAGCAAAACCTCCTCTGAGGGGACAAAACAGACTGATAGACAGAAGATAGGACAGATGGGAGAAGAAGCTCCCGTTACCTAGGTCGCCTCTTACGACCCGCACATGGGGAAGCGTTGGCCCTATTCTAATCTTAACCCCCGGGAACCACACAGGGACCAAAGTAGTGGACATGGGTAAAATTCAATACAACAACAACAACATCAATCCTAACTATGGTAGGTATGTAAAATTTAAAACAAAACTTTTTTTGTACATTTTAGTTTCTCCTGTGCATTATTGAAATCATAGCTGAGAGAGTTTTTTAAATCAAAACAGATGGTCAGGCGTATCTTTCTAAGTAAGGATTAGACATAGACCCAGTTCATTTCTATTTCTAGTCATCTCTGCATAAATATATATTAGTATAAAATGCATGCTAAAAGAGTTGTATAAGATAACAATAAGAATAAGAGACATTTAAAAGGAAAGAAGTGAGAAATTTAACATCCATTTGGTGTCAGCATGCATCTGAAGAAAATGTAACAAACTCAGTTTAGTCAGTAGTTAAGCAGTAAAGCATGAAATTTCTTATTTTCAGGACTGAATAGCGAATGTTGGAAAAATCACAGAATTTTACATTATGCCTGATAAATGGTAATGCATCTACCAAAAAAATGTTTTAAAAATCACATTAAGAAAATGTCATAGAATTTCACAGTTCTTTCATTTTCATTTTCTTCTTGAAGAGTAATGTCAAATTCTCTTAAGAAACTTTTTATAAATTAATTTAATAAGCCAGGGTATTTGTAGGCTGAAAGCTAGAAATGATGTCTAGTCTAAACTTATGTTAAGGTCATAGTCTGGCTATCAGACGATGCTATCTTGCTTCAAAATGCATAACTTTCAAATCTTTTAAATTTGCACAATACAAGATTTTAAGAGCATCTTTTACTTTGATGAGAATGAGGGAGGAGGAAATAAGTTAGGTATTTACTCTAAGTTATCACAGAAAAACAACCTTTCTGCATATCTAGATAAGATTATTACTGAACAGAACAATCAATGGTGTTTTAAAGCCATAACAACCACCAGTTCAATAATATTTAGACATATTTCGTATTAAACTAATTGAAGTACTACTAAGGACAATACCAGTAAAACAGATAATAGAATGATTGTAGATAACTTGGCCAGAATAACACGGATATTTATCATGAAACACAACCTTTAGTGGTGTGTGATGCTAATGAATAATGTTCAATAATGACAGTGATGGATCTATCATGCTAATTATTATGTGCACATCCGTTAGCATTTAATAAAGGGTCGAGTTTGGAATATGCGGTATTTTATTTGACGATAACATTTGTGGCAAGAAGAAAATTTCTCCACTGGAATCCATGACATCGGCTATGTTGATATTTGCTACACTATATGGGGTAAAAAGTTCAAGTAATGTTGAGATGTTTGAACATTTATATAGGGAAAACAGAGTAAGCTGATAGACAAAATATGTCTGTTGCTCTTCAAGAATGGAAAAATTATCTGTGGCAATAATTTAATGAGCACACAAGAGAGAAATGTTGCCATTTGTAGAAACAATTACATGCATACAGATTTCACATTGATTATCAAAGGTAAACTAAAAACTGGCTTTATTACTACAAGACAAACAAGATGTTTGTTATTCATTCAAAATTTATTGACCCACTAAACTATCAGAAGTAAAAATAAAACATAATAATAATAATAATAATAATAATAATAATAATGATGATGATGATGATGATGATGATGATGATGATGATGAAGATGATATGATGATGATGACAAAAAAAACCCCAACGTACTGCATATACTCCAAAATAATTTTGGCATAAACAAAAAGGTGAGGCATCCATGAAACAAATCAAAGAAGTTATCCTAATTAAGTAATTGATAAAGATAAAATATATATATAAACAAAAAAGTAATCATGCAGCACCATTGAATTTTCAAAACCATTTATCACTTTATAAATAAATTATCATTACGCTATTTATAAAATCACTTGCATGAGATAAAGAATAATGCTTGTTGATACCACTGCATTAATGCTAAGCAATTTTGTTGAATAATGAGAGTAAAGTTGATAGATCAAGTCAAATCATCTTTTTAATTTCTTTGCTAAAACAATATCCATTAAATCAAAACAATGCTAGATAAAAATGAGATTAACAAAAAAGTCCCAGACTTAATATGAATTCTGGACCAAAGACTATAAAGAGAAATTATTATCATTATTTCAAAGCCAGCATCCAAGAGATAATAAGCTACCCTGTCAAAAATGTGCAAAAGACTAGCTAAAAAATGTAACCATACAATGAGAAGTTGTTAGATAATATGACAATATTTTCCATCATTAAAAATGACATCAAATTTCAAACCCAGATGGCTGGTAAGGTCACAATGGCACTCAGAGAGGTTGATGCACAAACATAAGAATAATGACAATAACAATAACAACAATAATAATAATAATAATAATGACAAATAATAAAATTTAACATTTCAACCATTACAACAACATTAATCATAATAATATCAAAACTAATAGAGAAAAATATAACAATAGTAATATCAAAAGTAATAAAAACGTATACATGTATTTTTAGGCTTTGATTAATAATAATAGTAATAATACAATTTTAAAAAAGCCATGATTTTGATCATGTAGTACCATATCAAATATCAATACAAATGAATGTCATATTTAAATGAGAAAAATTCTATTAAATCATAGACTAAAGTAATAGCAATCTAATGGTATTGATATTGTTACCACATGTTGCAAAGAGATCCTAGTGCTTATTAGGTCAAAATAATTTTATTATTTCGTTATGGACATTTTCTACTGTCGTCCAGCGCTTTGCAAACTATGATTATTGAGCACCAAAAATATTTTCAACTTAATCAATAGGCTTATCCACTGACTTGTCAATCAATTTTTCATTCAAAGAAATTCCAGTGACCTTTTGATGGAAGGTTATGGCCTTTATAACTTAACAAACATTTTCTTGAAATTCTGCTAAGCCTGAAAATGGAGGAAGGTAATTTGTTACATTGTACATTGGAACACATTAAATGAATGCACTTGAAAATCAATAATAATATAATAATAAAAACAGAAGTACAAAAAACAAAAAAGAAAATCCTTAACATAGATTATTTACTTCTTGTGCTTGAACAACCCAGATATCTTTTAAACATGAAGAACAAAATAATATAATAATCACAAACATGAGGACTCTTATGTTAAGACATAATTATAAGTATATTTTGTCATGTAAATGAAAAATAGGAAAAAATCAGTCAGCTTAATGGAGCTTACAAAGTACAAAGACAAATACATCTCGTTTGATATGTATTTTGTATTCAATGTCAGTAAAGCATGACTATGACACTCAATGTCTTTTTCTTCAAATTAACTGACGCAACTCAACTAGGTTGAGTATTACTGTCAATACGCAAAAAAAAAAGAAGAAAAAAAGAAGCCTGTGAACCAATTTTTTTTTAATGAAATGGCGTTATGTAGCAACATAAAACAATATACTGTGTTATTTAACCAAAACATATTGGCCAATTCCCTAGTTTTAATATTTCATTTAAATGTGAAAATGGCTGCTAATCAGCAAATCTTAATGAAATCAAGAAAGAACCCCCATCAAAAATATATTATAAAATAGGGACATCACGAAATAAATTCAAATTATATTCCTTTTAATTCCATCTTTGTTCATGGGCATTATGACAACATCGCAATATCACAGATCACAACACAGAATATGCTCAAAATATGTGTCGTTGCTATGTAACCAAAAAGCACTTAATTTTCAAAAATTATTTTATATTTTTTAATATTTGTAGAAAAAAAGGGAATCTAATTAAACCCCACCAGTAACAATAATTTAAACAAAAATGTATAAGCAGATCCATGGTGTAAAAAAGAAAAAAAAATCCAATCATATGACCCAACCCCATAAGGTAAAGAAAATAAAAATTTAATTGTACATTTAACATTGTAAACAATCCAAGAAACATCAATACTTTTTCCTTTTTGGATGAAAATCAAACAAGATTAAGAGTGAAAAGTAAATATAGAATCAGTGACACAATGGAGGGATGAATGGAGAAAAAAAACCCAGCAGGCGGTCTGTGTGTACTCATCAGTAATGACAATGTTCAGAAGTAGTTGTCAATGGAATTGTCTCCATAACATTAGAAATGGGTAGAATCAAAAATAAATTGTTTAGGTCAAAGGATCACATGAGGTCATCATAATACCATTGCCAAGTCAGACAAATGTTTCTTTAAAGCTAACAATATCTGCAGTGTCGTATGATTCATGCCTGGAAAGGTAAAATTGAATGGCATTAGCTCAACTGTACATACTAAAGACAGGCCTTGACCATGATTCAAAATCAACAGTTTTGTAGCATTAACTGTCATAAGGCTTTTCAGATCTATTTTCAAAATAACAAGATTTTCTATGGTAAAAAATCCAAGCAACAGTTCATGCATATCTTGCTATAAAAAAAGTGCTTCATAGTAGACAGCTAAATAACACGGGTGGAATGACCACACTTCCCTTTTATCACATAATCATGACATCAAAATATTATCTTTCATATTCCAAATTTTTATAGTTGTAAAATTAAAACGAAAAATATCAACGATGCAAAAGCCAAGATTTTGATAAGGATATGGATACTAGTGTGAAATTTGTGTTTTTCTCATAACTTGACCTCTAACAATTAAACTTTCATATGAAATTTCACCTATTTTAAATGTGATGTCAGAGACAAGAAAGTCATGGCAAAATAAGTTGTATTTAAAATGTCTTTCAAAGCTTCAATGAACCACAAAACATGTTTTAATGGTACATCAAGTTCTATTAGTACTGTTGGTGATATTGAGGCTGTGGGGGCATGTATTGTTGAGAGGGGGGTGGTCCATGTTGAGGAAAGGCTTGGAATTGCGTCTGTGGTGCACCCATTTGTCCGGGCTTTTGAAGTTGTGGAACACCTTTTCTGTACACAAGCATTCTCAAGACAGGTTTTTTCCGTATACTGTCAACTGCTTGCTTGTGAGTCACAACAGTAAAATCTTTTCCGTTCACCTTTAGAATGAAACATAACAATTACAAAAACATATGTTATAATTTATTCAGAATGAGAAATTCAACACAAAATGTAAGAGCATTTCATATAAACTTTGATATAAAATTTGGTAAACTGCTTTCAGTAGATCAATCATGTGTTCATAATTCTCTCACTTCAGTCAAGAAAGAAAGATAATCAAAACATGTCACGTCCTTTGGAATAAGGTCGCTAAAATTTTCCAGAAAAAATAGAACAATGCAGATTGCGTCAAGCCTGAATGGTTGAAAAGATACATATAGATAACGAAGCATTTAAGTGCAAAGATAAATATAAAATAAAAATAAAATCATCCTCTCAACCAATTTCAATGAAAAAAGGGGGATTTAGAACATTTTGAAAGGTACAGATCCCATATTACATAAGCAATTAATATGATCTAATATATTGGGCTCCCTTGAGTTCCAATTAGTGAAGAAGAGCCAGTACCAAAATTATGTTACAAATGAGGATTTCCCTCTTCGTGTAATTTTAGAAGAAAAGAAGTCCATTGTTACTAATACATTTAATTATTTATTAATTGTGCCTTTAGCTGTTTTCATTAATTTACTAATAAAATTTGACAGAAGCTTCAAGCAGATTGCTAATACTTAACAAAAACTATCACAATCAAACTTACTGTAACCATAGGTTACAAAACCAAAAGCCAGACAATTGAGAAACAAAGCAATTACTAACCTGTAACAATTTGTCATGAAGCTGAAGACCACATCTTGAGGCAGGACTGTTCTCATGAATGTATGTTATATAGATACCCTGGGAACAAAAAAAGAGTTCATTTCTCTTAGCGGCATACCCATTGATATTTCTCTCTACCTTCCTTCTCTCTTCTTTTTAATTTTGACTTCTGATGAGGTCCCTATGTAGTTGAAATTAAACAAAGCAAAGGAAAAGCATGCTCCTGTCAGTTCGAGAAGTGTGGCAAAGTAAAAATAGCGTCCACAAGCTCATCAATGGAGTGTTACAGGCTCGCAGAGATAAAACGTTCTAGGTAAGAGACCTTGGCTTCTCAATAAAGTTTCCATTTATCTTACATGGTTATTAGAAAATAGTGTCGGTTAAAGAGTACTTTCAGACTCCAACCAATGGGATTAAAGCTTGCATTAACGTCGGAGATTTATTAGTCATTGATCAAATGACACTATTCACTGAGTTTAGTTAAAACACACTTCCGGAACTAGATTTATTTCTATGAGGCCACTGGCTGTATGTCAAAACACACCTGTAAAATCTAAACAAATGCACTGTTAATGCAAAGAGCATTTTATCTTTGATTTAAAATTTTTTTTAAAATACTAAGACTTAAATCATCCAATCAAGATGTTGGAAATGTTTGCTTGCCCTTAAGAAACTTGTGCTTTTACCCTCCCCACCATTTGCATTTTAATGCCAAATGCAAGCAGCCATAAAAATAGCTCAATAACAGAAATCAGTGCCAAGGTACCAGGAAGTGGAATGAAGCTATAGATCTTTGATATTTTGTACATGACTGTGGTTGAATACTATGAAACTTGCAACCTTTTCCATATAGTTTACATCACACCTTCACATGACTTTTTGCTAATTTCGTGAAGTGGAGATGGAACCTGTACAAGCATGAGCAACCAATTTGCATATCAGTGGAACATTTTCTATGGCCATCAGTAAATGGCAAGATGCTAAAAAAGGAGACAAATGAGTAAAAAAGGGGCTAATATATAATATATAATATATATGAATTGATATATATATATATATATATATATATAAAATATATTATTGATTGCACACAAGCTTTCCTTGGGTTGTAAGAAATATTCTGAAATGTAATCATTTTATCAAAAGACCTTTATATAGACATAAAATTATAATAATGTCACTTTGTCCCCATTAGCGCTATGAAGCCAAAGTACATGAATAGAGGCATGACAATTTCAACAATTACCTTGTCTGGGTAGCCTTGTGGACTTTTGGAAGGATCTTGATCAATACCGCCACCGATTCTGAAACCACACCTATAGCGCGGTTTTCCATCTGGATCTCTCAGCGGATTGCCTTGTGGGTCCAATTCTTGGTCCTTCTCTAACTCAATTGGAATCTAGAAATAGGAAATGCATTTATGAGTATGAGATAGAGTTTGTTTTATGAACAACTTTTGTGAAATAATACACTAGTAAAAGGCTATAGCAGCACCCGCTACAGCGAGACCATCCCTACAGCAGAACCTTACCAGAGTCCCCCTTTTTTTTACTATGTAAACTCCATTACCCGTGCTTGGATACAGTGGGGCAAGGAGAGGCCCTAACTCAGATACAGCTGGAGAGATCGAGCAAGCTCTAAGCCAGGTTTACGGTATTGGGGGAATGGGGTTGGGTTGGGTGCCGTAGGCGGGCTTCAAACAGCAGTCAGTGGTGCGATGTTGTGGTTGACCAGTCCATTGATGAGTGAGGTGAAACAGGTGGCAGAGAGAGATGGTGCGTAGAGACGTGTAGGCTACACGAGCCACTCCAAAAGTGATGTGTCATAGGCCAAGTCTAACCCAAAAAAGTAAAAGAGGAGAGCGTGTAGTGTGTGATTCTGGCTCCTGATTCCTTGCGATCATTGATGCGCATGCCCCCTCTTCATCACCAGTTCTACAGTGCCGGTACGATAGGCCTAGACAGCACAAGCAACAAGACTAGGAAAAAGATGGCTTCCATTAAAGAGAAAAGGAAATGCTTTTCTATCGAATTAAAGGCTGAGATAGTTGATAAGAAAATAAAGTCTAAAGTGCAAACATGCAGGGATCACGACATTTCCACTGGAACTCTTTATTATACTTTTTTTAGAGACAGGAAGTCATGTCAGCTGAGCTGGAAAAAGACCTAGGACTGTTTGTGGATAAAAAGCTGACATTTCATCAACATGTTAACAGCGCAGTAAGCAAATAGAACACTTGGAGTCATCAAAAGAACGTTCTCTGGCAGAAGTAGAAAGGCAATACGTAGGTTGTATACAACTCTTGTTAGACCTTCACTGGAATATGGCAATGCTCCACGATTATAAAACTACGCCGGTGATACAGACAGGATCGAAAAAGTGCAGAGAAGAGCGGCAAAATTATGTCAAAACCTGTGCCTGAAGATCTTTATCTTTTTATCTAGATTATATATCTATAAACGGCAGTTCAAATCAGACAGAAAATGTCTCCAGACCACAGGACATGAAGAATTGAAAAAATCATGTGGGTTTAAATTTTTTTCTGATAATTCCCCTTTTTAAATGCCTATAATAGTAGGAACTCGCCTAGATCTACAGCGGTGTATTTTTCTTCTGGAACCAAAAGTCTCGCTATAGCGTGTACATGTACTACTGTAATGTTTATTGATGCACACACAATTAGAAATCTAGATCTAGAAATCTAGATCTAGATATCTAGATTCCAAAATCTAGAGGCCTCCATGCACCATCTAGAAAATCTAGATCTAGATCTCTAGATTTAGAATCTAGAGTATAGATCTCTAGATTTATATCTAGATCAAGATTCTAGATCTATATAGATCTATCTAGAATCTAGGTTAGATCTAGACGTCTAGATCTAGATCTAGATTAGAATCTAGATATATATCTAGAATCTAGAATCTAGAAATCTATTTTGAGATATAATAACAATGCAATTCCACTTCGCTTTAGAGCTAGATCTAGATCTAGATCTAGATATAGACTGTTTCTTTAGAAAATCTAGAAATATCAATCTCAACTCTTCATTCTTGATCTAGATCTAGATTCCAGTTTAATCTTTTTTAAAATGTGCCCTACACTGTAACATTCCAGTGGTTCTCCGGCAGTGTGCCCCGCCATCTTTTAATCGCTATCTTATCACGGAAGAAAATGTAAGGTACAGGAAGTCCATGTTTTTATATTATTAGCGTCTGTAACAACACAAATTTTTGCTGTCGGAAAGCCTGGAATCACATAATATTCTGTCATAGAAATAATAGATTTTCCAGCAAAGGAAATTATGGTTAGAAGTATGTATTCACCAATCATTACTATAATTTAGGCTTTAAGCATGTTATTTCATATGATTTCGAGGAAAATCGTCAGATTTTATTTTGAAACATTGTCATAAGTCAGATAAATCTACGAATCTACAATTTGGAGATAATCTAGATCTAGATCTAGATCTAGATATCTAGATCTAGAAATCTAGATCTAGATCTATAGCCAACTTTCCCCAATACAACATTAGATTTAGAAATCTAGATCTAGATCTAGATGTAAATTAGATCTAGATCTAGATTTAGATAATATAATCCTAGATCTAGATCTAGGTCGCCCCCTTACCCCCTTCCCCCTCTTTTTCTCCCCATTTTTAATTGAGAATTGTTTTATTGCAACTAACTCTGTTGCTAACCTTTCCCTAATTTTTGACCATGTCACTAAGGTGCACAGAGTCTGCGGTAACAAACAATAAAGACAGATTTTTTTGGTGTTGTAGTATCACTGGACATATTATTCTATCCATCTCTAGAATTTGGCATGAATTTTGGATCAATATATTTTACTTACTACTAATTACTTACAAAGATATAGGCCTAGAATTAGCTTATTCTAGATCAGCGGCCGCACCGTACATGGGCGCCGTTTTTGACAGTATTGTTCTCCAACTACAAAGGATCTTTTTCCATTTGAAGTCCTTTTCACTTCAGCGCACAACTGAACTGTATAAGAGCTCTAGTCATGTCATGTCAGAAAATATCCAATTTAGGCTATAAATGAAAAATGCATCTGTACAGTTACTTTCCAAAACAGAAAATGGCACTTTCAAGTTTCAAAATTCTGTCTACAATTTTGCATTCTTCATGGTTTCAAAAACAGCACTTACACCCAGTTTTTTGCTTCCAGGCAAACAGAAAATAGTCTATATGAAGATGTTATTAATCTTGAACACAGCATGTGAACATTATATAATGTAATTTGAAATGCTAAAACCAGATACCCTTCATCCCTTATATACAGCAATAAATAATTGCTGCCGCAAAATCTACTTGGCCGCTTTTCTCTATTAGACTTTGCAACTTCCATTTAGTGCAAATACAAAGTTTAGGGATTTTACCATCCTACAGAGACAATGATTTGGAAGTCGGGAAATGACGAAAATTAATTTTTGCCCTGTCAGTATTGCCCCCACAAGAAATAGAAGACTGGTTTTCGTTTACTCTTGTTGCCACAATGACTGACAGCAGCAAAGTGTAGGAATTTTCCAACCATATTCAAGTACTTTCCACCTACATTTTTGACTGGAATACGTGATCAGGAAGAAACAATTACTACCAACTGGTATGAAGCATTCCATTCACGTTTCCCAAAAAGTGAAAAATTGGCTCACCCTCACATATACAAATTTCTATGGCATATTCTTGGAACAAGAGAGAGGAAATAAGAAGCTACAAGACTGCCCTCCCTACACAAAAAGGAATAATTTGTAAAAGAAAATCTTCTACGAACATGCTTGTGAAGCCATTGACCAACTACAATTTCTGAGGCAAATATCACTGAAAAGGATGGCATAGCTTACAAAAACTGCATTTTTAAATTCTGTACAAATTTCAAGCTATTTTATGATTTTTAACTCGAATTTCTGATCATTACAACAAAACAAACATTTTACTTCATCCCTTAATGCAGATGGAAGTGTTTATAGTATGTTACCTTACTAGGGTGCCACTCCATTTTTACCTGGTCAGCGTTTTATTGGCTAATAGCACCCTTATTTATATGGAAGTTATGTCCACTCAACCAAGACTGGCGCCCTTGCAAAGGTTTAGCCTGCCCAGCGCACTTTTGTTTTCATCACCCACTTGTAACTATCGTCTGTTGGGCACTGAGGTGGTCAATTGGCCCTGTCGCTATGAAGCGTCGCCGATGTAATCAACCTCTTGACAGGCATGATGAGGGCTGCTTGCAAACGTGAGCTATAGATTGATAAGGACTGCTTGTCCACCCACGTGTATCTATTGATGTCTGGATTGACTTTTCTATTGTTGCAGTCAATTGGTTGCCATGTAACGTTTATTTAATATTGAGTCTGTCATGGTGTTAAGGTCATCGGATGGGTTTGAACAGCTGTTAGAAGTAGAAGATCGATTTGGATTACTGTTTTGTTGCAAAGTTGAATGAGAGTGTTTGGAAAATGGAAGTAAAAAATCTATATATTGTTATACATTGTACTTTGTTCCTAAATTAGTTGTTCGGATCCGGAATCAAGAAGTTCTGGACTATAGAGTACAAATGAATAAGAAAATTTCTGTTCTCAGCTCATGTGTACAGGTTATGGAGACTTCCAGATTACAGAAGTCCGGATTAGGAAGTCGTAACTGAATTATGATATGAAGTCCCATCCCCAATTAACTGCTAACACCTGTGCATTGTATGTACCTCAAACCATTCTATATTTTTCTGTCATAAGTTTCTTTGTAAGATGAGGCACAAGTGGCATCTGAAGAATAAGTTCAGTACAAAAATATGCCCCAACCAAAAATAATTGGCACTCATGTATAATACAATACTGCTGTCATACTAAGAATGAACCCTCTGTACCTCAAACGCCTCACATTAATTTTTTGTGACTTATTATTATTACCATTGCTGTTTAAATCGACCTGGATTGTAGGCCTATGTTTCCTATGCCTGAACATTGAACCCTTCCGCCTCAATTTAGTCTACTGGTTTTCAGATGCCTATAAATTAGCAAGCCTATCCCTAAACACAGTAATCTTACAGATTGGTATCAAAGATTTTAAATCATGGGATTACAATTGATATTTAAATAGAATTTGAATAAAATCTGAATAAAGCCTCGGTTTTTGATCTACTAATGCATATTTCTTTCAGATTAAACAACCTTTTAGATGACACATTATCACTGTTTATTTCCTAAGAATTTGCTCTCATACAAGTAAAACCATTGTACCTACAACTATAACATTATTAACATGTCCAGGAAAATAAAATCTTGTCTGAATAAAGTGGACATAACAAGGCCAATTGTCCCAATAGTCTTTGACTCACTAACAATTTGCATGCGTTTATTTTTCATGATCAGATACTTTGGAAGGAAACACTCATTTTTTAATATTTTTTTTCTTCAGTATTTCATTACCGTCTAATATTTTTCTCTCTTTAGTCACAGAGGATTTAGTCAGGAAACGGGCAGAGCATAATGAACTGCAAATTTCAACCCTTGAGGAAATATCACTTCATCAGCAAGACATTGAGAAGTAAGATGTGTTTTAAATATGAATCTGAGTTATTAATGAAAATAATGATGATGATGATGATGATGATTGATATAAGCTCAGTGGTAATTATAATAAAAAATAAAAATCAAACTATAAAAAGATTAAAGATTAAGCCAAAGCCTGAATTTCCACATAAAAAAATAATATTTATTGTAATGCAACAAACAAAGAAAAAGAAAATGCAAATTCACGTAAAAGAATATTGCTACACTAAACTAAATATTATAAAATTTTAAATATGAGTATTAATGTGATGAAACTTTTTACTACTGAAATAAACATGTAGTAATAAATTTAATAATAATAATATTTAAATAATATAAAAAAGTAATGGTACTTATAAATCATTCATAAAACAAATAATGAAATTTCACAAGTACAGTCGAACCTGTCCATAACGGTCACTTAAGATCACAGAGAAAATTGGTCGTTATAGACAGGTGGCCGCTATGGAGAGAGGCTGTGGTACGATGGGCAAATCTGAGATCCCAACGATGTGCATCGATAATGTTATTTTTTATTCCTACTGTGGTCTATAGTTTTGGCTATTGCTGATTATATTGTTGTTGTTTTTGTGTTTTTTTTCATTTAATTTTATTAGCATTATTTTTGTTTGTTTTTGGTACATGTGCCATTCATCAACAAACCACAAATGCGTGCATGTCGATGTGAACAAAATGGCTGCAAAGTAAACACCACCCAGCTTCTTCATTACATAGCATTGACCAATGACCACTCACCTTAAAACAACTGTGTCTAGCCCGCTGTTAAGCAGTGGTCTCACAATGACCACAGACTCCTCCTTCCATTGTTCAGCAGACCTGGTTTAGTGAGCCGACTTAAACGCATGCAAAGGTGGTGTTCGCTAGGAAGGCCTCACCTGGCCGAGTCTAGACATTTGTGTCGTCTTCGCAGATAACATCCAGCATTGTCTAGCCACGTCATAAGCATGATTGATCTACGCTGTCTCTCTATTGCACACATTTATTGAGTGTTGGAGGCGAAATATGTTGGGCGGTCAGTAATGTTGCTATCGAGAAGGATGACTTTGATAGAAATCTCTGCAGAAGTGACCACTATGAACAGGTCAGGAGACCGCATTGTCACAAAAAATTACTGATCCTGATGGCATTAGACAGGGGACAGCTATGAAGAGGCTGTTAGTACAGGTGGCCGTTAAGGCAGGTGGGACTGTTCAGTAGTTCAGGGAAAAAAGCTCTTAGATCACATTCAAATGACAGTGAACACTGTAAATCTTTAAAGTGTGTGCAATCATCGTATTCTATTGTTATATAGGCCTAGAAATGTTTATACAGAATCTATATGAAATGTGTATAAATATTATATACTGTATATAAATAATATAATGTAACGAATCTTAGGTTTTTTTTCACAGCGTTCTGTTATGTTTTTTCACCGCGTAGTGTTACTAGACGAATTTCAGGTTTGGCAGTGGGGTGAAATTTGGGTTTCAGGATTGAGTGTGCTCAGTCGCTGGCATTCATGAGTTGACGTCATCTTTCAATTATATTCTAAATTACATGTAATTCATCCCTTACAATGCAAATCAAAGGGTGATTATTTATTCATAATTCAATATAAACAGGTATTGATTGAAGAAGATCTATATTGAATAATCTATCATCTACAAATAAATTCTGAAATTAATATTATGAGTTGAAATGAAATGCACGCGCAATGGCTAGCCTACACTGTTCACCCATGCTTGTCGCCACAGTCGCGTCAGCTGGTAGAAGACAACTTTCGGGTCAAAGCTATTGCGACAAAGACATTTTTTGACTTCTTCATATGGCTCTTGGCGCTACATCGATTGGTGGCCTTTATTTACAGTACTTTTTCTTTGGTTTTCTTTTACAATTATGTATTTTGATTTTATTATATGTCTATAATATGTATAATATGCAAATCCTGGATTTTTGTAATACAATCGATATTTGGTGGCACTTGCCGATAATGTGAGGCCGTGAGTATTCACAACGGGATTGATGGCGGACATTCATTACGATGACAAATTAGACCCCCCTCAGAGAAACTAAGTGGAACAATAGCAATGTCCTTCCAATTAAAAGGGTTTCATAATTATTTCATTATTTTTTATATACATGGGGAAAGGGGATGCGGAACATTTAGTGATTTAGACATTTAGATGCGGATTAGGGACATGGTCAGGAATTGGGGAAGATTTTTTTGCTAAACAAAAAATATATAACTGAGGGGGGGGTG
>JASKDV010094336.1:0-14818 GCA_032466395.1 Aegires albopunctatus | reverse complement strand
GAGAGAGAGAAGGGTCTTTTGGAAAGGGGTGTGTATGTGTGCGTGTCTCTGTGTGAGTGTTTGAGAGAGAGAGCGAGCAGAAGATAAAGGAGAGAGAGAGAGAGAGAGAAAGAGAGAGAAAGAGAGCAGTAGATGAAGGAAAGGAGAAAGAGAGAGACACAGAGCGACATGAGGGAGAGAGGGAGAGAGAGAGAATGAATAATATTCCCGTACACACATATACACCCACACACCCTCTCTCCCATGTTTCCAAATCAAATTGATTTTATGGAAGATGACGTTGTTTTGGTTTAATCACATATTCCCAAAATTCTCCCACCCCTGATAAGAAAATCGTAAATGAATATTAAAAAAGCCCAAAACGCAATAATTTTCAAACCGATATAACAAAATACATTTTTGAAAATATTATTGAGAAAAGAAAAAAAGAGAGGAACAAACCAATTAATTGCATGATCTCATCATCATAAATCAATTTGTACCTCAAACCCATGACTGGCCATGTTGTGACGATAATATATCAAAAACACCACAACGTCCCCAAAATGGCTGACCAGCCTTCATAGCAAAATTCCCTAAACCAAATGGTAATAATGTTGAGACTCTGTTATCTTACCTTGTTTGGAACTGGTGGAAAGGCCATGTCCAATCACAGTGAAAAACTGGTCTTCAAACAAAATACCTCCTTTAGAGAAAAACCCGCGATATAAGAGACGGAGTAGTAGAGAGAAAAAGACGCAGTCTGCATGATTTAATGCACGAGGCCCAAAAGGTATTTCTCAGTCAGTAATTTGCAGAATCTTTAGCTGATCAATGAGACATCCCAACAACGATTTTTGTAGAATTTTAGGACTGCAAACAATGAAATGTGATGTAGATCATTAAAGGATGGTTTCTAGCTATCGCTAATAGTATCATGATGGAAGAAGCAAGCTACTTGCCAGAAAAAAAAAAGAAGGAAAAAAACCCCAACCAACCCCACAAAACCAACAACAACACAGGAGTGAAGTAATA
The DNA here is from genome assembly GCA_032466395.1 of Aegires albopunctatus. NCBI lineage: Eukaryota > Metazoa > Mollusca > Gastropoda > Nudibranchia > Aegiretidae > Aegires > Aegires albopunctatus. Next base: position 13,804 of record JASKDV010094336.1, on the reverse strand, counting down.
GACAAAATTGAAACATGAATCACTTAAACTCTTTGCATGAGCAGATGACTACATAACAAAACTCATAAATGCATCTCACAAAAATACAAACTGGTTTAAAAACTTGCGCATGTAAGTAAACATAAACATAAAACATTGACATTATTTCCATTGTGATTAAATAGTGGTATGAAAACAACAACATAATATATATAAAGTGATAAATATCAAATTCTGTTTTTAAAATTATTCCCATCTGATGATGTGAAACTTCTAAAAATTGCAGTCTGAGACACAACATGACATACAGAACACATTATCAACCATTAACAAAAAATAATTAAAAATAAATTGAAAAAGGACAGAATGAGCAGTTTCTAATTATTCATTGCCTGATAGATGTGTTTGAATGACTTGGGATTTTGTGTGCCATTATCCCACTTCAAGAAAACTCCAGCATCTGTCACCACTAAATGAGTACAAGCAAAATGTGAGTTGCAGCCTACTTGAAGTAATCATAAGAACTTATTTATAAAAAAATCTGTGTTACCAAACCTTCCAAGAATATTTATTATTTATATACTTCAGGAATACATAAACCATGGTTATCCAATCAGCCCAATATGTGCAAAAGATGACCCAACACCATTAAAAACAACCTTTGCCAGATTTTCAATATTTACGTCTGCCTCAGACACAATTGTCATTAACAATTTACTTCTCCTTGAAAGTTAATTTTTAACTAAAGATGCTAAAAGAGAATAACAAAATATGCTCAATGATTTGTTATCAATTAATTACATATGTAAATGGTCAGTTCTCATTTCACAATCTAATAATAGAAATCATAATCAGATAACAGGAGGTCATGATTATTCGTGAAACCCAAAAGAGGACAAATCTGGCAAAAGTCTGGGATATTCTAGCATCTGTGACAATGTAGGACATGCTAAAGGCAATGTGATCAGAATAGGCTATCTGCATGAAAATGTTTATCATCTGCTTATAATAGTGTTTCTAAATGTCAAAATAATGAATAAGAACAGAACATGAAGCTTGATAAAAAGAATATGTCTCCCAGTATACGCTATATCAAATTCTTTCAACATGGAAGACTTTATATCATAGAATCAAGTCATCCTCCTTTGTTGAACTCTAGCAGGTTAAATGCTTTGAAAGTGTATAGTCGTATTGAAAACTTTACCCCTCAACATCTGAGAAAAAGCAAGCAAGTCCCAAGAAAAAAATATATTCCTATTTGGATTTTACTTTCTTGAGGACACACAACAGTCTTAAATTTTAAAAATATATATTAAAAAATATGAGCATTTCGGTTTTATCATTTACCATTAGATAAAGTGGGTAACATGTTTGGTGGTATGAAGGGGAATGATTGCTGTACTAGAAAAACTCTCTGCAAACCATTGCAATAAAAATGGTGGTCATGGTTTCATCGTTGGAAGTAGAAATTTGAGCTTGCTTTTATGCACTTAGTATTTACACAATAATCAAGACGTAATGAGATTTCAATAGCTTATTTTGCCATAATCATTACTATTTATTGGCTAGGTTACAACGAGCAGGAGTCAATCTCAATTGAGCACTTGATGCATCTTGTGCACACTCTATCATTGATAGGCTACATGTATTAAATGTAGGTAACTAACTATAAAAATGTATTGGCTCATTTCCAACTATAATTATAAATCTCATCTAACATTACATATTTTTGCTGATAGAAATTACGAAAATAAAAAAAGGTAAATTGACCATAAGTCAACTATCAACTCTACAGTCATCACCAGACACAACACAACGGGCAACAAATGAAGAGAAGTATAATTCTGTGAAAACTTTGAATACTGCGCTTCATTTAATACTGGCAGAAAAATCCGAATAACATTCAGATGCTTTTGACGCTACTCTCTGAATAAATAGTGCACCTCTGTTAGTAATCTCTATTGTAACCAACTCAACCTGCATTCAAGCCTAGGCAAAGAAAGACGACAATGCTAACTAAATAAGACAACATGCTCAAAGATTTTCAGTTCACGTAGACATGACAATAAGAGATGAAGGGAGAGGAAAAAAAATAGAAAAAGAGTCAGGAAAGCAAACTGCTGAATAAAACACACACAAAAAAAAGATACAAATAGACGTAAAGAGAATGACAAGGAAAGAATGAGCAACAAGCAAAGCACAAAATACCAGAGGAAAATAGAGAAATAAACAGAAATGAATAAGTGAATAATAAAAAAAAGTGTCCTTAGCCAATGAAGAAAATGAAAAGAAATCTCTACCTGGCCAAATGATTTCTAATACAGGCCATATTCTTTGAGGGCTGTTTCTACAGCTTCGTCCTTGAAATATAAAAGACGGGTGGGGAGGTAAAGGGTGAAAGGGGCAAAGGAACAAATGATGTGAATTTCTATAAATGAATGAACAGGCAAAGTAGTGCTTTCAAGGAAATGATGGGAGATGGGAAGGGGTCAGATAAAAAGGTGCAATATCAGAATTCATGGATTATGTAAAAAAAAAAAAAAAAAAAATTTTGTTTTGTCAGCGCATTTAGAAAATGGGTATGATATTAATCAATAATGACACGGTTTAAATGTACAGTTATCGGCTTTACATCCATGACTAATTTCATTTCATGACGTCAATGGACCATAGTTACCGACTTAACTGTTCAGCTTTCTCAACAGAATATGAAGGAGATGCAGGAGGACAGACAGGAAATAAATATATATATATATAAAAAAAAAGTAAAGTACAACTTAAAGTAACAACCTTTGAATAGCCCTTATACTGTAGATAAAGAGGAAAAATCAAAACCTGACAAGAGACGGAGAATGGTGGCTACAAGGCCGTAATAACTAAAATGAAATATCTCTGTAAATAATTACTTAGTTCAAATGTTGTTGTCCCGAACGAATAGTAAAAGGCCCATTCTTAACAATGGTGAAGGGTTCACTGACAGGATATTGGGGTCACAAACAATAAGCCATTATTACCTCTGATGAGTACAATATACACAATGCACTGTTACAGTAAATAACTTGAATCTAGCTTGATTGGATTATGAGGCAATGACAGGAAAAACCAAGGCATTATATAATTAGCAATATGCTGTGGGGGTCTCAATAGCCATGGTTATGCTGATGTCATCTTAATAATTTGTAAGAATTAATATAAAAAGGTTAAATGAACTTTTCCACATTGAAACGATACAAAGGAGTCTGGCGGCATACTGGTAATGAGAAGGAAAGATTAGCTAGTAGGGAGGTTCACCTTGGATTACTGAATACTATGGAACAGACCATGTCTGAAGGTAAGACTGGAGGCAAAGGAAGTTATGACCAAGCAGTGCCTCACAATAAATACTATAACTACTGTTACATTACCAGGTCTATTTTAGATTCAACAGATCTATGAATGTATGAATGTTTCACTTTTTGTGGTTGGGTTTTTCTTCTTTAACGACTTTCAAATCCGATGCTAAATTTATATTCCTGAACAAAGAGAGATCTTTCTGTTCCTAAGATATCAAAGCATTTCTATGAAGAAAACACAAATTCTGTTCCTAAGATATCAAAGTATTTCTATGGAGAAAACACAAATGAAAACCACTGCAAGCCTTCAATACACTCAATACCTCAGTAAGGGCAGGCTTCATATTTGTCTTAACATAATTGTTGAATTTGTTTTGAAAACTGCATGACTACAATGGGAATTAGGGGACAATTAAACAAATTTCAGTCTCTGTAAAAAGATGGTGTCCCAAATAAAATAATGCTGAGTCACTTAACAATCACTAAAATAATCCCAAATTTTCATCTAAATATGGTTTTAATATAATCAGAACTATTAACAGTAGGGAGTTCCAGTTAATTTCAAAAAGATTATTTTTTGATTCAATACTACAACATTTGCAAGTCTATGAATATAAAAATCTTGTACAAAGAGCTCAGTGAAAGGTGAAAATCACACAATGGCTAGTAAAGCGCAGCCTGGTCATATCTTCATGAACAAAAAAAAAAGAAAAAAAAAAAGACATATGTCTTGACAAACAGACACAAGATATTCAGGAGTATTAAAACATTGTTAATCAACAATCATGATGAAAAACATTGAAGCCCATGGTTAAGGATTAGGAAAATTGAAATACAAGTAATAATAAATATGTCAGAAAAGGAAAAGTGAAACAAAAAGGGCTATACTAGAAATGACAATTACCACGTGGCCAGGGGGTTGTGTAAAAATGCTCTTTCTAGAACAATCCGTACTCTATAAGAGAATCATTCATGCAGTCCTCCTTTGACAACGGAAAATAAGGAAGGGATGAGAACATAAAATGTAAAAGAGGAAGATCTTGCTACTCAATTAAAATACTCATGGCATTCCTAAAATTGACAAATTTGTTAGGGAGACATTTATTTTTGACGGAAGAGCTCTAGATGGATTGATCTTCCAGTTCAAAATCAAAATATGAATAAAAATGGAGTGAGGAAAAAAGGCAAAATTTAGAGAATATATGCACAAAAAGTTGAAAGGAAAAACAAAACAAAAACAAAGTAAACAGTGCCTTATTATCAAAATCACTAAACTCAATGATAGAGAATAATATTCAATGAGAAAAAATTATATGCATCTTATACCTGGAATTGGTACGTATATAAATGTACTTGTACCAAGATGGGTATGATTGAGAGAGAATAGAATTGATAAAAAAAGAATAGAATTGATAAAAAAAGTATAGAATTGATAAAAAAAAGTATAGAATTGATCAAAAAAGAAAAAAAATTGATCAAAAAATAACATTTAAAAAAAAATTAAAAAAAAAAACCAAAAAAAAAAAACGATGGAAGACACCAGACTAACTAAAAGCAGAAAAAAAAATCCAATCCTTAACATAATCATGTGTATGAAGAAAAAAATTGATAAAACGATTAATAAAATAACACACCTGGCAAACAAATGAGAAGAAAAACAAAAGTACAGGGCCTGAACAATACATCTGGTTTCAAATATTGGACAAATTATATTCAGTTGCTATCAATTCAAATGAACAATATGCACGTCTTTCCCACAAAGTGATGAAAGAAATGGTGAATGCCACAGTTGTACAGCAATTCAAAGCATTCACTTCATAGGCAAAAAACTTAAACACAACTGAATAAACATTGCTTGTTAAGCTTACAAATAAACTTCGTTGTTGAATAACAAATTTAAATGCAACTGCAGTTGGCATGATCAAAAGTTGAATCACGAGAAAACTGCCCAGGCCCGGGGTAAAAAGAAATATGAAAGTAAAAACAATAAAATAAAAGACTGAACACCAAGAAAGTATTTCCAATGCAGATGTATAGCCATAATCATTTGTGTACAAGACTTGGGACCGATTTTCAGAACTTGATATTCTTCTACTGACAAGGAAATAAAAAGCCAAATTAAAATTATGCTATAAAATATAAAAGAAGAATATTCTGAAAAAGAAATCAACAATTAACTCTGAAAGACAATAAATAGGTTTTTTTCAATGAGTCTCCCATTTGAAAATAATATAAAACAATACATGACGTAGTTTCAATTGAAAGCATTGCAAATTGATACAAGCTATTTTGGAACATATATCCAATCCATAGTGATCCAGTAACATCGCTTGATAAAGATAACAAAACAATACAAAATCCAATGCAAAACAAATCTTAATAATATGAATAATGTATCATTAACAAATCATCTTCCTTTTCTCCCTTCCCCTCTTTAATTTTTCTTCAACATTTTATTTCTCTTCTTTTCTCTTTCTTTTCTTTTCTTCTTCTTTTTAAAAAAATAAATAAATGCTAGCAATGCTTGACAATTACCCCTGAACTAGATAGTAGATAGTGCATAAACCTACAAAGTGATATCTCAAGATAATATTTATACAACAGTAACATTATTTAGTCGATATAAAATCAATTGTAAAGGACACCTTGCAGCTTTTGCAAATTATGGCTCATTTATAATACTTGCAAGTTAATATACATGCAAACTTCAAGACACTTTGTTAAAGAGTTACAGCCGTATTGGATAATGGAGTCATCAGCCAGGGGAATGAGTGATAAGGAATGATCTGAATTTGGGGTAGGGTATTAGGGGGAAGGTATGCACCAGTCGGTCATTATCATTTCTGTCATGCAACTTGTGTGCACTATAATTATTGGTGCTGTATTCAAAGCAGTGGCAATGGAATTAGAATGCAGCATCTATAGTAATCAATACACTCCTAATGGTCCTGAAATTTATCATTCCTAGAAACCAGAATGCCATACACCATAGATGCCAAGGACAAGAAAGTAAAGGAAAGAATCAAAGGTAATTGATGTAATAAGAACTAATCTCCAGGCTTCATTAAATATTTATCATCTTGACAGATTGTCAAGCCATCTAAATTTTCATGAGGTAAAATCCAGAGAAATGCATCTCTTTACCAATATCAAAAAGGATTTTCATCATAATTGCTATAATAAGCTTTGATGAATTATTTGTAGCACTGAGAGATAATACAACACATCGTAAAAACATAAAAAAAACCCCAACAGACCCAAACATACGGCTCTGTGTAAGAGCAGATGTGAGCATTCTAGTTCAAGCGCATATCTGACAACTGACGTAAGCCATGAGATCAATGCCTTTTTGGGATAAAAAAAAAAAAAAATTTGCAATGTTATCCCAATTTTCCTTTTATGAACAATACTTGGTCTAGGTAAAATGGTAAAGAATGCAACTGGAATGATTGACTCAGATGGTAAGAAAAGTTATGAGAAAAGCAAACTGCTTATAAAGCTACCTACGTTACATAGCTGGGTGCTTTTATTCTCCAATAAAAATCCATACACACTATGTGACATGTCTACTACTTATTTCCACAAATCACTATCGCATGACAATATTAACACTAATGGCAGATGTAGACATCATGATGCGTAGAACAAAGTGCAACAAGGTTTACAGTGGGTTTAACACAAAAAGAAAATACCAAGAAATACTTGAAAGAGTGAGACAATGTCCAAGGCATCTTGGTGTAGGTGTATGTAAAACAGTTTCAGCCAGTAAACGACAAGTATCATAACATTGAAGAGTGTTTACTTTGGTCTGAAGGCAATGGTAAAACCTTTTTCCATTCTACGAATGGCTAGAGGACAAGAGACCTAATATGTGACTGACATTTACTTTATATGTATGAAATAACTTCATAAAAGTTGTCACTGAATATTTCAAACAGAGGAATCTTTTATTAAAGAGATATTTTGTAGCTATGTATTTTCCATGAAAATATTTCAAGCTATCCCCTCTTCCTTTTAAACCAAATATGCATGAACAACATTACAATGGAAATTTTGCCAAACCTATGCATAAAATATTCAGTCATGGCCAATATCTTTCTTTTAAGACTACTAGTCTTCTTTTTAATTTCTTTTTCAACTAGGTAATAAAAAAATAATAAGGAACTAAATAACTAAATAGGGTTCAAACCATGAAGCCTAGAGTTAAAGTGGTGCCCCGTGAAGCAATTGAACTTTAAATGAAATGTAGATAGATACATTTTACGTGAAGGGAACAAAATCTGATTTTGAGTGTGCAGGGCCTGAATTTCAATAGCTTATATTTTGAAAAACATTCTCTGCAATTATTTGAATTTTTGTAGATATGTAAAACAACTTGCTCTACATTAGCAAGGAGGATTTCATTAATCTCAGTAGACGAACGAGCAATTGAACATTTAGCAAAACAGGAAGAAAAATTGAATATCATGGATCGTAGAAAAAAAAAATGTTCAAACCCTGATTCAGCTTCTATGCCCCATGACATTAAATTCCCTATAAATGGACCTTCCTATTTATTCTTTCTCTCCATAGTGCATAACTTCCCTTTAAATTGTCAACGTAAATTGACATGTCCACTCGTACAATACATATTAAAGTGAATTTTGGTGGCTTGAATCTTATGTCTGTCTGTCAATATCTGAGTGCTACTGCACAACATCATTTTTGAAAGAGAGGATAAAAAGAACATGCGAACAACGATGTTACCATTGGCCTGCGTATATTTAAACTTTTTACTTTGCCATCTTCAATGTTTGATTGCTTGTTCATCAAAGCTCATTTAATACAGTTATGATAAATATCTACAAAAACTCATTGTAATTTATAGCTTGCATTACAAAATATAGGCCTTTACAGTTCAGCTTCTGCACATTATTTCTTTAATTGCCTCAGCAAATCACAATTAATTGGTCTGTGAATCAGGGTTTAGCACACCAGCACAATCTATATGGACCTCATTTTAATTCAATTTATTGTCATATCTTGTTGGTAATGAACAAGAGGAAATATTTGTTCAAGACATGAATAATCCACACACAAAGACAATCTTTACAAAATTATTCTTTAGGAATTAAATCGAATACAATATGAAGACAGAAATAGCATTAATGATCTCAACGTTGAGCTAACCACGTTTAAGATCGTGCTGTTGTGCAGGAACCACTTTATTTTGCGAATAGACTTAGAATTTTTAAAAACAAATAATGAGGAGTGGAGCTATATATCAAATCCATCATTTAAATAGAAAACAAAGAAAAACTACATAAAGTGCTGAGAAAATTAGACTCCCTCTGTTTTGGTAAAGTTTTTCATTAAAATTTTCCTTGTCTTCTAAGTTGTTAATGATAATTTCTGTGCTGAAAATAAAAAAAAGAATCACTTACCTCCTGCAGTAGATCTTGGGCTGCAATTGCCTTCAACACATTCTTTTTGCTTGTTTCTTGCACTTCTCCACCAAGTAAAAACTCATCTAGCATAAAGTAAGCCTTTTCAAAGTTGAAGATTATGTCTAATTCACACACCTAGATGAATCAGAAAAACAAAATATATTTAAAAAAAAAAAAGATAAAAGGACTTGAGAAGCATGAACTAAGAAGAAAAAAAAAAAAGAAGCCATTATCTAGAATTTTGAATCCCTCATCAGGACCCATTAATAAAAGTGCTGAGTGGCATCTACTTTGAAATTAGAATTAGACACAGGCCGATTTTATTTTGATTCTTTAAATAATCACGTCGATGTTACACAGTTATCATGAAAATCAAATAAAAATTAATTCTAAACGAATAGTAATAATAAAAATAAAAATAGTAAGCATGAATGGATTCAAAGGGCGCAAGCGAATACAGGGTTCCCAGGGCACTTGGAATAAAAAATTTCAGACCTTTCCAAGACCAAAAACAAGATTTTTTTCCAGACCCTAAACTACAATAACTTATGTTAACATTTTTGAGAAAATTGACCTTTTAAGGACCGGTGCGAACCATGTTCGGAAGTGACTATTTGAACCTGTAACCAGTAGTTACAACATCAGTGCCGAATATTGGTGGAGTGGGGCAAGCGGGGGCATTTAAAATAAAAAAATGATGACATGAAAAGGCAGAATATAAGCATATATAAATTCCTGACCTTTTCCAGGCCTAAAGGTGTACGTACTAAATTCCAGACCTTTTCCCAACCGGGAATAGACAAGCTGGAATTCCCGACTTTTTCCCAACCCTGCAAATAGTCGTACTTTTAAGCTTTGATGGCCCCTCTTCTTTTTCCAAGCTTAAAGTAATTTTCGTTGAATCAAAGGGGAAGAGTTGATACTCGTCTCTATCAGTTTCCATCACCTCTTCATAAACCTCATAGTTGGTGTGATGTGTGTGAAAGTTTAAAAAAAACAACAACCAGAAACTAAACTTTTTTTTCTGCCTTTAGGTACTAGATCTAGTTATAACACCACCTTTTTCTCTTGCTCCCTGCTCCCTCTACAACATGGCAAATGAAAGAAAATGACTATTTGATTGCCAACTTTGAATAATAGTTAACAGTCTATCATTTATATCTGGGAAATGAAAATTGCTATTCACGAGTATTAAAATACTTGTGTACTCACACTTCCAAAGTATTTGTCCAACAATTCAACATATCTGTGAATAACTTCTAAAGTGAGGAGTTCATTGTCATCATTTTCGATTGCACAACAGAAATAGAGACTTGCATATCTGTAAATAAATGTATATCAAAGTGAACTGAAATATTTACATGTGTATCTTCAAGACAACATATAAAATAAAATCTTTTTAAAAAAAAATTGTGGAAAGGCTACAAACATTATTAAAGGACTTTAACCGATAGCATCCCAAAATTTTAAGTGATGATCCATTAAAAAATGATCATTTTAAAGAAACTTTAATTTAGCATGCTCTTGACTCTTAATATGAAATTAACATTTATATATTTCTCTTAACAGACCAATGGGAGATTTTTCATTAGTCAGCCACCTGACCTATGATTACTAGATAAAGTTGCTAGAACAACACAACAACCAAAAACTCTGATTATTATCTATACTAACTGGGATTCCCGGCTTTGCATGGGGTTTAGGACCTTATCTTCGCCCTACTCCTAAATCTAGATCTATAAGAATCTAATTGTTATAGATTGAAGCCTTTTCAACCCTAAAATGTTTCCGTCCCTACATTTACTTAATAATAATAATTAAATGATAGAGGATCTAGATCTAGCTTCTAATAACATCGCTTGTAAAAATTAGTGAGATAGAACCTAGATTCTAGATCTATTTAGGGGACTAATTATGGTTGTTCCCAACCTGCTTCTAGATCTATCTAGGGGCGTAGGCCTAATTGTTGCCTCTCAAGCTCGCAGTTCGACTTGTTTCTCATCAGAATATTGCACTTGTTAAAATATTATTATCACTCCAATTTCCAAGTGTCTAGGAGGTGTGAAAATGCTCAGTTAGGAGGTCCTCAGTTTTGTCCACCACCAATTAATAATCGATAATACAATAAAAAATGTTGTTTAGTGTTTTTTAAAAAATTATTGAAGAAAATATTATTCAAACGAAATCCATACCTGTGTAATTTAATAGAGGATAGAACAATAAGAGCATTTAAAAAAAATGTTTTTAATTTAACAATTACATGTATTAGTATTAAAATATCTTGAGCTTAATTAAAGTCATAGGGTAACAAGAATGAATATATATATTGATGTAAGCAGTGAACAAGGAAATTTGCACTTAGCTCACCTTTTATACACAATCTTGAGATCCTTCCATTCTAAAAAACTGCACATTTTTGGTTTTCTGGCTAGGACTAGTGTGATCAATTCTCGGGTAATCTTCTTCTTCGTTCTATCTGGGTGTGCAGCAAACCATTTTTGAAGCCGAAGTTTACCTTGACGGCTAAACAAAAGCATAAATTGCATCTAATGGAAAGAAAATGATAACACACATATATATATAGATCGGATTGCAAACTCATTTTAAACACAAAGAAACACTCATATATGACTAATAATTTAGAATGACTTTCAACTCAATATCGGCTAAGTCACAACGTAATTCATTGTAACACATCATAAGCTTTGTGATGACATTGAGAGGGGAATAAAGATAGTTTGCCAAAAATGTGGATAGAAATCTTGATTACTTAGATTTTTAATTAAGAGGTCTGAGTGAAAGAGGATAATAAATGAAAAATGGATTGATACCATGCCAGCCAACTGCGGCAGAGGAGAGGTAGAGTTTTATTAGATTTTTCAATCTTGATAATCCAGATCTGGTATTGATGAGTATGAAAATAATAATACAGTGTCTTCGCCTTTGAACCCGCTTAATAAACAAACCCTGTTTGCCTAGGAACCCATTACTTTGTCAAGACATGGTTATTCCCTATTAAAATTACCCCTTTAAGACCCTGCACGGTTTTACAAACTATGCCTAAGAACCTGGTTAGATGGTGAGGGAAAGCAAAGAAAATTTATATCAAACACTGCTGAGAGATAGATTAATCTTATAATCATATGTAATCACCTGCAGATAGGACTCAACTAAAAAAAAGTGCGGCCACCTAGTCATGAACAGATGAATCATGCTAGACACCTTGGCCCAGTAGTAGACATTTGGGCTCGTGATCAAAAGGTCCCAGGTTTGAATCCCTGTTGAAGTCTTGGGAAAAAACATGCATTTCCTCAGCATACCCAGGAGTAAAATGAGTACCTGGCTATAGGCAGAGAAAGATCTTGTCAGTATGCTAGAGTGAAGGGCCTTTCACCGGGTCGCACATTAAGTAGGAATGCGCTATATAAGAATGTTCTTTACTTTACCAGACAAAAAGGGTGAGTGGCTGGCCAACAACTCCCTCAACCCGTCTCACCGGGGATTGAGCAAAACAGGCAAGCGAGATCAAAGAAGAGCGACTGATAATGCAGGGGCGATCTTTCTATTGTTTTGACTTTGAGCTCGCATAGAGGTGAGCATCTGTAATGGTGTGTGCTGACTGTTTGGGCAAGACTGAATAAGTGACCTTCAAAATTAGCCCTAGATCTGTGCAAGAACTACATGTAGTAGGGCTCTTGTCACCTTTGCAGGGGAAAAGCGGTGGCTTCACATGAAGGCCCAATAGCGTGTACCTGGGGCACGTGGTACAACTACTTTCAGCCAAACAAAGCATGCCACACGTTATTTTAATTTCCTGCAACATTTTTATAACAGTAGCTTATTAGATTACAGTTTATTTTAATCTTTCATGTGATCTCCGGACCCTGTAATTGATTGATAAAGTGATGCGACACGATCCTCTCTCAGCAACATCGTGCTCTAGGCCTAGTTCTAGTGTCATGATGATTGAGTTTATCAATCACATCTCGCTTTTTTGTTCATCATATATTTTCTTAGCTTTTTAAAAATTTACATTTTGTTTTGTCTCTATAAACAATGCCAGTCTTGGATTTTTGTAATCCAATTGATGTTTGATGACATTTGTCGATAATGTGAGGTTATGAGTCTATCAAAACGGGATTGACAGCGGACATTCATTACAATGTCAAATAAACCCCCCAGAAAGAGATTAGCCGAACAATAGCAATGTCCTTCCAATTTATAAGTTTAAATATGATTTTTAAAATAAATTTTATAGATCTAGTATAAATCTAGATCTATAGGCCTATCATTTATCATCCATATAAATGCGAAATTCACCATTCTTCATGATCGATAGTCAAAATCACACCATTGCTCTGTGCCACACCCTCATTTTTCCAAGCAACCAGCTTCGGCCTCCCTTCATCTTGGGGGATCACTTCCGGTAACACAGCGAGCGGAAGCAGGGTTAAACACAGCAACTCATTCACAGAATCAAAGACTAACATATATAACAGACTACCCGACAGAGAAGGGGAAACTCCCTTCAGCCAATGCTTCAATAACGGAAATTCATAACTTCACACCATTGTCACCTCCATAGGCAGTTGCATTACAGGAAGAAGATTGATTTAATTTAAAGTAACTTTGAGGTGAATTCCCCTCCCACAACATGATACAGGCTCTGTGCCACTGGACATACTGTGTTACTGGAGGTACATTACATTCACTCTAGATCTATATCTAGATATATAATAGATCTTGTGTAATCCCAGTGACACAGAGCCTGGTCTCAATTTTTAGTTAATTTATTTTCATTGAGTCTAAATCATGAACGTTTATAAAAGTTTCGACATGGAAACCAATAATTTTCGAAGTGACTGCCCAGAGCGTGAACCTTGGAATTCTCCCCCATGGAGGTGTGAATGCTATTGACGCATGCACAATTGGCACTGGCCGGCCTGGCATTAGACGGCATTCGTAATTTCATATTCGAAGCAGGCATGGTAAGAAGTCAGGAGATTGTAACAAATTCTTTAAAAATCAACTGTGTGAAAGATCGCTGCCATTTTTTGTTTCAAACGA
>JASKDV010094335.1:0-24588 GCA_032466395.1 Aegires albopunctatus | reverse complement strand
AGAGAGAGAGAGAGAGAGAGAGAGAGAGAGAGAGAGAGAGAGAGAGAGAGAGAGAGAGAGAAAGAGAGAGAGAGCATAAACCAGGGCAGAATACAATGATGGTTGGTAAAAACTGATCATGCAGTGTGTCACATGTAGATGCATACAAGATGACATACATATGACGCATTGACATTGTAATTGAAGTGGGGATGTCATTTAATGAAAAGTAAATCAATGCAATGAAAATATCAATCTAATGTATCCATTAATACTGCAATGCATTATAATGCCAAGTGATGTCATGTAATGGAAAAAGAAAGAGAAAAAGTAAACCAAAGCAAATGTTAATGGAAAATATTAATGCAGCTAGAGAAAGATAGAGGGGAGAGATGGGTGGGGGGGGAAGGGGGGGGGGGGGGTTTAATGATTGATTCATGCCATTTGACTGCAGCAAACGGATAATATACTTCAAAAAGAAAAAGAGATGTAATATATTATATAAACGAAAAACAAAACAAAAAATAAGAGGAAGCAGGTGGAGAGAGAAAGAGAGAGAGAGAGGAAGAAAAAAAAGAAAAAATCAGCATTAGGATGATGCAAATAGGGTGAGAAATAGCAAACCAGACCAGGGTGCCCAATTCACAACTGCATTTGTGTCAATACAACATGCATGTTGATTATATATCATGTGTATATATAATGTATGCTTCATTGACTTAATGCCATCGCTTAGAATAAGATATTTATAACATGATTAATATCTCAGTTGTCTTGTATTACATGGCATCAAATTTCACTGAAAGGATACAAATGTTTTCAATTTAAATCTCCTCCTCTTTAAGTCTTTCTTAACAGTAGGTATTGAGGAAAACTAAGATAATGCATATCCTTCTGTTGACTCTTCTGTTGACTTCACATCAGAAAAGCTAGACAGGAGTGAAATTCTGCCAAAATCAATTTATCCTCTCTGAGATTTAGTTTCATTTTTGTCTATTGCATCCACTCTTTTGAATTTCAACTCTTCATTGTCCATCTTCAGTTATTTTTGGCCAGATATATCACAACACAAAGTAAAACAATAGGAAATAGAGGATGATAGGGGCGGGGCGGGAGGAGAAATAATGAAACTGATTCTTAACTTAAAATAAGAAAATAAAGCAAATGATAAAAAGAAACTTAAGAATAGGTTTAACCAGCCTGCTATTATCTTATCACTCCATGATATGTAACCATTGGATAAATGTGATTACACTGAATGTATCCATGACTGCCACCACCAAAGACCTTAGTTCATAGAGTATAAAAAATATTGATGGTAGAAATGCTAAAGAAAGTCTAACAAACTTCTTAGCCAAGATGAAGATGAAAATCAAAGTTTGCTTCATTTTGGCAAATCCAAAAGTTATACATAGCTGATTCAACGTGATCAGAGTACAAAATATATATAGCTGAAGTCAAAGTTGTGCGTTCAAGTACTAAATTCAAACATATTCCCATATCACTCAGACGGGCAGGTATTGTGTAATGATTTGATAACAAAAAAGGCAATCAGGCTAAGATAAGAGCAAAATTCATTGATAATTATTAACTATTAACTATTTAATGAAAATTAAGGGAAAATTTCATTGATGCCTAAATTCCGTTAAAATTTGCTTACCCAGATCACCGGTGTTGCTTAGTATTGTATGAGAAATTAATAAAGTATACATTTCTACACACATATACTAGAAGTTAAATAAATCTTCCAGAACTGATTTGGTTGAATTACATGTAATTGCAAATCAAGTTCAACACATACAAATTCTGGGTTGCATTCATATGTCAATTATCCTCAGCAACGCAAAATGCATTCCAAGAAACAAACATAGGAATAAATTAATCAACATAAAAATAATTTCCATTCAAATTTGGAAAAATAATAAGATACAAAAGGAATGCTTTTCAACAATGCTGTTAATAACGTTACCAATAGAATTTGTAGCAATCATCAACCTTATTGTGGTTGATAGAAAAAGTAAGCAAAAGAAATGGCCAAAGGCCAGAGGAAAAGAAATATGGAGGCGTTCACCAAAACTCAATAGTAAGCAGAAAATGTAGAGGAATTAAAGATAACAACAAAAGAGCAGATAGACAGAGAGAAAATGAAAAAAAGTGGAATAAATAAGGATGCTTAATGAATTTATGACCCTAGAAGTAAAGAATGCGTTAAAACTTTCCCATTTCAAATGAATGACAAAATAAAGAGAATTAAATGATGAAACAAGAGGAAATGAATACTTCAGGTAAAAACCAAAGAATTCCCTAGAACCAGCAGAGAAAATAATATACAATCTCTTTGAGTCTCTTTGCTTGGAACCATTGTTTGAGATTTTATAAATCATAAAATCTTAGAATCTAATAAAGTTATCAAAGCAAAAAACAAGAAATTATTTCCAAACAGTAATCTTTTAATGAATTTCATTAAAATTATGGATTATTAAATTTATCAATGGGAGTTTTTTCCATTAAAAAACAAACAAACGCAGTCCCCGTCTTCATCATAAACTAAGTCCTGAACATTTCTTGGCATCCTACATTGTATCATGAAATGTGGCAAATCACATTTATTTGCTCTTCCCATTTGAATATGCCCCAAAAATATTTATGTCTTACATACACGTAATATTATATTAAGATTGCTTTGTACTTAAACCAATTGGTAGTTTTTTCATTTTTTATTATTTCCAACAAGAGAAACAAGTAGTAGAAAAATACAACAGCAAGCTAACTATCCTTTATTTTCTCTTTTAGACAAACAGATAAACAACTTAGAACAAAACAAGTCTAAAATAATTACATCTATCTACAAATGGTCAATGAAGAAGCCCTTCAAAATTTTTCAATAACATCCATTTAGTATAACCATATAACTACTAAAATTTGTAGAAATTTCAAAAATACAAAGATCTAAAGGTAATTTTTTTTCTTTCTTTTCTTAAGCAGTACTTTTATTGATCTCATAAAATAAATTTTCTCTGTACACAATAGAATTTCAAATTCAGACTTCACAATAACTTTTTAAATCAACCACCAAGGGGGTACACTATGAAAACTGTCAATGCACAACTCTGTTCGGTTTTATTGAAAGAAAAATAGTTCCATTTAATAAGCTCAAAAATGATATATCTCCTTTACCATTTGTATATCAAGGTAACATTCCTTGCTTCTAACAAAGTCGAAAATCTATATATATTTCAAACTCTTGAATGTTTGGCCATTTTTGGGAATGAGCGGTAATCTTTCTTTCATTTATTTTTGGCATTTGAAAAAGTTAAGGGTCTATTTTAACCAAGGACAATCAAAGAGAATCAAAGAATTTGAAAAATGAATAAAAGGATAATATCCATATTCAAAAACAAAACAAAAAAACACTTTAAAAAAAAGGGGCACATGATGAAATTAATATTAAGATGGAGAGGTGGATGGTAAAAGATGTTATCTGGATAGTTGCTATTCGTCCTCCGATGAGATTGAATTTTCATATATTTGACAATGTTTAAAAAAAAAGAATTTGTTAGAAACCCATGTCAAAACCATGCATGATTTTATAAGGCCATTTATTAGCAAAATTTAAAATAGAATGAAAAAAAAGCTGAAATAATGTTATCTCATTGGAAGGCGAGCAGACATGTAGCTAGCACTAAATTCTATCTAACGGAACTAACCTGATCCATTGCCTGAATGAGAGAAATGGACACGATTTTCAACTAATAAAAATGATAGATGAATTGTTGCTACTAAATACAAAGTAGATTATATCATAATCAAACCAACCAACAAGTGACCTCAAGAAAATATTCCATGAGATGATTACAAATTTATAAAATCAATATTTAGCATATTGTTAACAATCTGTTAACAATGTTATTGAAAAGACAGTGGCTCTTGCCAATGCTTTAACAAAATTCAACCAAAAAACCCAAACCATCACATCAAAAAAGTCATTTCCAATATAGATTATATGCCTCCATTCATGATGGCACTTTAAAAAGTAGTAATAAAAATCAATTTACATAAATGTTTAGTAATCAATATTAAGTCACGTCATTCATTGCGACTTAGGCAAAAATATTATTGTAATACATAATTCTTAATCGTTCCACATATACTTCTCTCCCTCACTATTATAATTTTGTCCTTTCTTTAATACACATCACATCCCAATGGAATTTGCACCCTGCCTTCCCCTAGAAAATGCACAAAAATTATGATGCATCTAAGGCATTGACATTAATGCTATAAATATGATATTCCATATTTCAATACGCTTCATGTTAGTCAGTCATTACATATCACACCACATAAGTTTATGATATTGTTTTTTAAAAAAGTACAGTCACGTCTCTCTCATCCGGACAAGTCTGTTCCCATTACAGAATCATCCGGATAATAGCATTATTGGTCAATGTCATAGTGTACGTGTCACCATTAGACCTCAGTGCTCAGCTATAACCCTTTTCACATAATATAATAAACAGATAGGGTTATGGCTTAGCACACCTTTGCTTTCATCACCGTCTGACTATGGTCTGGGAGGGCACTGACTGGGGTAGTCAATATAATTGGCCCTGACGCAATGAAACATCACCAATGTAATCAAATTTCAACCACTTGATGGGCATCAAAAGAGCTAGACACAGATCAGTGTCTTACACGTGAGCTAAAGATAAGGATTGCTCGCCTACCCACATGTGTCTCTTGTGTGGATTGACTTTGTTATTGTTGCGGTCAATTGGCCCCGACGTAATCTTTGTTAGATTTTTAGCAGTTTGTTGTGCTGTTTTGGTCATCGAATGGGTTTGAAGAGTCATTAGAAGACAGTTTCGGATTACCGATTGTTGGAAAATTGAGTGAGAGTGGTTGGATGATGGAAGCAAAATGTTTAATTATATTGTTGTACTTTGTTCCCAAAATAGGTGTTTGGATCCGGAATCAAGAATTTCTGGATTATAGAGTACAAATAAATAAGAAAAATTCTGTTATAAAGACTTCTGGATTACAGAAGTGCAGATTAGGGAGATGTGACTGTATTAAAGATCAATTCTTAATACCAATCATTTACTCACTTTTTACCAAGTCTGGAATTGCCATTCAGGTTTTGGACTCTTTCTGATCGCATTGAGCGAGGTGATGGTGATTTGTTGGATACTTTGGAATATTCTGGAAGGAGATCTGGACGAAGGCTCATGGGATTTTGGCTACCTAAGATAATAGAACAAAAAATAAAATGAAAATCTGTTGATCTTTCACATTTTTAATGACGTTTGAGACCTATATGGAAAAAAGCTCTGTGACAGCATTTCTTAATTGAAATAGATTGCATTTGAAGAAAAGCTTTCCTTGGACAATAAAAAATGTATGGAAATTAATCTTTGTACTAAAGTATTCATGACATTAAAAGTAACGAGTCCTCATTTAAAGGTGGTCAAAACGTTTTTTAAATGAAAAATGAGGAATGCAAGAAGAAGAAAAGAAAAGAAAAAAGCTAAAAACACCAGACACACATACTGAAGAATAACATTAGGCTAGAGGGCATAAAAAAATAATCAAGATCAATTTATATATTTTCTTCTTTCCTGTCCAATGCACTTACTTTGCTCATCAGAAAAGCTGATGGTTCTGCCAGTTCGCTCTGATCGATAGAGGTTTGGATGGTCTGAAGTGTCTTGGTGGTGTAAAGGCATCCCCGATGCTCTGCTTTTCATCATGCTGCGCTTTTTGGATGGAGAATGCTTTAAACCTAAAAGCGAGAGGGAAATACGTAACTTTCAGATGGGGCTATATACTTAAGTAAATGAAACAACTAAGGTTATAACAGGATGGAATTAATATGTAAAATATCTTTCTTATAATTTGTGTTTCCCTCTTCTTCTTTTTTTTTTTTATGATGCTATTATCAATTTATAACCTGCACTCTTGCCTTGACATGATAGTGAAACATATTATCACCAATCATTCAAAATTCATTTTCATATGTACGCTGATGATACACAATTGTATTTCCCTATCAAAAGGAATAACGAGTATATTGTTATGGATCAAATCAGATTTTGTCTTCAGGCAAATACAAATTAGATGTCCTTACACAAACTCAAACACAATGAAGACAAAATTGAGATCCTTAAATTAAAGGGAGACTTCACAAAACAAATACTTCGATCTAATTAATATCCTCGTCAGATTTCAATTTAGATATGTTGGAGAGCTATTGTCTGCAATTTGGGTGTCTACTTTGATAGTAAACTTCACATGCACTCTCACATCACCAAGGTCAGACAAAGTACAATATCCATTTGAGGTCAATTTCCAAAATAAAGACTTATGCAGACCTGCCAACCCAAAAAACTGAGTGGTAGTGAGAGTCAAAACAACTTTGGACGTGAGATTTATCGCTTCAGGGGAGAGATTTGATTTTGCACTCTTTTGCACTGATTTTGTAATCAGTTTGATGTTTAATGCAGTTATAATATTGAAAACATGGACACTGTAGTTATCCTTTTCGAACAATCTTAATTAGCTTTACAACATTGTATATATATATTTCTAAGCTCAAAATGACCGTATTTGTGTAAAAGCAAAAGATAAAATTGAAAAGTATGATGTTTCAAGTTGGTAATGATAAAAATCAAAAGAAAATAATAATAAAGGAGGCTGGAGCATGCCAAGGGACCAAATGTAAAAACTTCAAATAAATGGAGAATTTCATTCCTCGTCCTCTAGAATATCATTCTTTTTTTCTTTTGTTTTTAAATGGCGTATTAACAATAATACTCAACGCAATTGAGTTGTCAGTTTATTTGAAAGAGAAGAAGAATAAGTAGAAGAAACTACGATTAAAAAACACAAAAATAGATCAAGCATGCTTCTTGACAGATTTCCTGTTTCAGAAACAAGCCCTTTCTTTTATCCCTGGTCCAACTTGTGGGTTATGTCACAATACATTGTAGATCTATCATGCTTCCACATTGCCGGTATATTCTGTCTCTTTATACTCACTAATATTCTGAGTTTTGGATTAAAACGGCAGTATGAGTAATTATTTTTCTTGTTACGTGAGATATAGTGTTAACAAAGAGGGTTAAAGGATAACTTTGGCTCCCTTCCCCACATCCCCTTGGCACTTGCCATTCCCAAAAATGCTAAAACCATACTATATATAACATCCCACAAATATGTCGCTAAGGTGGCTTGACCTCGAATTGCCGATAATTATTATTACTTTAACACCGCATTAGTGACCAATAAAACTAGGCAATAATATTTTGATGCAAATTGCATGTAAACCTCACCCGCGGAAGCGCAAATGAGGACTAACAACAGATCATTCTTTTTGCACATTGCTATTAAGACCGAAACAAAAAAAAATACCCCTCCTCCTATCCTCCCGTTGATGCTCTGACTTTTAATTCTAAACTATGGACTATTGATAAGATCATTTCTTAGTTTCTTTGATCAAATGAAACGACCTCTCTACAAAGATTCCTTAAAGTCAAAGTACACAATGCAACATGGCATAATAAAAAGGAAGACAACCTTATTAACTACAGAAGGGGGTTCAAACTAAATTTTTGATTTAAATGTTTCTTATCCCCTTTTCATATATTATGTTCTCAACCTGCCACACCCATTTTTAAATGGATCTAACCAGACATTTCTAAATGCTATTCATTTGCTATTAACTTCTTCTTTGTGGGATTAAAATACACCTAGCAATGCAACAGTAGATAATAATTAAACATTGATGATTTTAGAATAGTTTTGATCATCATGTGTTTGAATTTTAGAGATGACAAACTGCAAATATGCAATACGTAATGATTTCACACGCTGAAACAAAATATAGTGTTTGCATGACTCCGCTATCTCCATGGGCTGCGATACTTACGGGTCCCATCCTTAGCGCAGGATGATCTGGGATGGGAAGCAAAGTTCAGAAATGCAGATCTCACTGAACTAGGGCTAACCTCTCCTATTAAATGCCATTCTCCTTATTTTAAAAGTTATCTCTTTTATCTAATTATGCCCAAGAACAATTCTTACCATACAATTGACTTGTGATTATGCTTGTTTGAATTGCAGACCCTGTCCTCAAATTACATTTGCTCTTTCATCATTTGAGCAAGTCAGGGTACTATATTTCAAATCATCCCTCTCCTTCTATTCAAACTTGTTGCAAGAAATATTTAGAAGCTGGGCTTACCTGATTGAATTTTTTTGAAAACAGTTGTTGAATGATATCTCAAAAATCGTTCAGCATAATAGCTTGGTCTGTGTACAGAAATGGTATCCTGCAAGAGACAATATAAGAAGACATAAAATTACTATAACTATGCAACATAATGAGCACAGATGTTACTTAATTTTGCTTAATATAGAGTAATATGCTATACAATATCTAAGAAAGCTTTGCAAGAAACATAATTATTATATTATAGAGTTCTATTCACCTTAAATCCTTCCGGCTTCCTTCCAAATCCCTATTTTTTCAGGAAACAATATTTTCCTCTATGTAGATATTTTCAGGAAACCAAATTTTCCTCTATGTAGATATTTTCAGGACACCAAATTTTCCTCTATGTAGATTACCCCTCTAAAATCCCACCCCAATTTGTGGCAGTCCGTCTAGCATCCCACCCCAATTTGGGGCAGTCCGTCTAGCATCCCACCCCAATTTGGGGCAGTCCGTCTAGCATCCCACTTTGGTAGTCAGGTGAAAAAATTTTGGTCACCATTGAGTGTTTGATTACAATTTTCAAAAACAGTCTATAAAAATCATAAATCTTATTGAAAGTCCTTGGCTTTTGATTGAAGTAAGTCAGATGATGACCAAAAACTCATTAATAGGTCTATGTACTGGTCACAAAGAGACTGGGAAGCATCATCGTGTCCACCAAAACAAAAGCATATCGCTCATCGTGTCTCAGCCAGTCTTCACTAGGGTGTGAAGAATTGTGCCATCCTTTATGCGATTAGTTCTCCATGTAATTAATTCCTGACATAATGACTATTACCCAATGCTGATTTTATTAGTTTGCCGACTTACAAGTGATTGGCAGATTAAGGTTTAATGTTAGGCTAAGTCTGTTGAGACCCAAATCTATTTACCAAGCACCAGGGCAAAGGCTAGTGGGGCAGAAAAATGTGTACATCTCTTGCCCCTAAACAAATAAAAGTAGACCTATATGCAAAATACTTCTTCAAAAATTCTATTTCTTAGGAATTGTAGAATTTGAGGAGTTTGAGTGGCCTGAGAAATACTATAAACAGCGAACCAACAGTCAATCTAATGTATATGGATAGGCATGGATTAATTCCACTGCAGTTCGCCTTACATCCCACTTTTTACAATTTCCAGAGGATGGGATCTAAGACGAACAGTACTGCATCAATTCTGTAACTGCCCCATAACGAATTCTTTTGTCCTAAAACTTATTTTGTTCCAAGGGACTCATTAGCTGGAATAATATCGCTCTACACTATCATTTGGGTTGTTTATAAAAGATGAGCAAGAAATTATTTTTTTAATGTTTTTTTCTTTTTATCAGGTTTGTTTGGGGTTTTTTAAATAAGAAATTTACTAATTTCATACCCATTTCTAACAAAATAATGGCTAAGAACTGGGTCTTGGTTTTGTGAAATGATGAGTGTTATTTGTCTGATGAAAAAGCAAATAACGTCACAGCAAGTCCATTACATCATAATATCTATGCACCAGACACTAGTGAGGAGCATGCCTGATTCCAGCAGACAATGGCACTACATAACACCCCCGATCCCATGATCTTGACTGTGTGGTCACAACAAAGCCTAGTCCGTTCATTGCCCATATTATATGCAACATGTCCACCTAGCCTATGTGATTGATTATGTTCTCTCAATGAATAAAATGAGCACCACCGGTCTGATATGCCTCCTCTATTGTCTACTCACATCAAAGGCCAGCCGATTGCCCATCTGGTCATCAGACTACCTCGCTAAAGCAATTTTATGCTCCTCTCTCATAGGTAAATGCAACAGCCAATCACAAGATTGAATACGTACATTTTCTCCTATTCATGAACCATCATTTCATTAATTAGTTTTGTGTAAAGACAGTGTTGAAACACTTGCCTGCAAGCTAAAATTGAACACGATTTCTTTAAAAAATATAACATAAATACAAAAACAATAACATTGACAAATCAGCTGCGCACACCCATGCTCCAGTCCACCAAAGGCTTGGTTTCAGACTGCAGAACCAGACGTTAATTCAAAGTATCCTACCTCGGTCATGCGTGGAATATCAAAGAAGCCAGATGGCCCCTTGCCAACACCTTGTACCATGGCACTAATTATTTAACGCAAATGGTTTGTTTTATATATTTTAAATAATAATAATAACTATTATAATAAAGGAGAAGATGAGGAACTCAACCAAATAAAATTTCAAAGTCCAATTTAGAATGAAGAATATAATGAAACATTTCTATGTACTTCCCTGAAAGCCATTACATAAATGCTCAATGACTTACCCCGTCAATAACCATGGATTTTACGGTATGCTCCAGACGTTTCTTTAATCGGAATGACTGTAAAATATCAATAATGCCAAGATAAAGTAGAAGACGCTCTCCTTTAGCATTGCGAGCAGGGATACCACCAGGGCTGGAATATGTAGATAAGAAAAGGGCAAAAGTGAATCATGATAGAAATAGAACAGTGTGAACATATTCAAACATATCTATGACATACGAATTTCATGATTTCACTTTTATGTGTCTTTCCCTTTAGTTTAATTTGAAAAAAAAAAATATATATATATAAAAATAAGGAATGGAAAATTGAGAGGGTAGAATAGTATCCTGGTATGTGACCAGAAAAATTAAATGACAAGAGAAAAAAATGATGGTTCTAAACAAAGGAATGAAAACCAATCTCATTCAAAAACTCAATAAGAAAGCTTATATCTCCATAATATGCCTATCATTATCCATTGGTTGATGCATTAAGAAGATAATATAAAAGTTGCAAATATGGGAATGAATTTTCAACGGTTACATCTCTATCATTTTAAATTGACTTATATTTGCATAATAAGTGAATAATTGAACAAGAGGAAAAAGAAATGATCACGAAGGACAATAACATATGGGTGTATAAGCATTAATCTTTCTAAATACAAAGTTTTTAAAAAAATAATAATAATAATAATATTTAAAAATTTGAAATTCAATTGTGAATAACTAATTGAAATAAGTGCATGGGTGCAAGCAAAGTTATTTCATCAACTACAATATAGGAGTAAGATGAGATCAAATCTATTTATAATTTTCGTAGACAGCTTTTTATTTGTTAAAAAAAACACTATTTATCTTCTGAATAAAGCTTTACTCCATCAAATAAAAAACTCAGGATGAATAGAAAATCTATATCAGTCAATGATGTTTAATGTTACAAAAATATTGTCTTGAAAAAAGGCATCTAGAGACAGTAATACACTTATAATGGAAAGTAGTTGAATTTCGCATCATACCACATTAGAATGATATCCCCATAGAAAAATGCATAATAGATCATAAAGATTTTGAAACCTACTGCTTTTCTTTTCCAAACCTTAAAAATCCTGAATTAAAATCTCATAAAAATGACCTTTCAATAATGAGGTTGAGTAACATGGCAGATAATGGGTGAAATTTGATATTCAAACAAGGTCACAGCAAGTGTGTCTTGCAATATCTAAGATGAATGGCTACAAATATTATTCTCCAATATGGTGAAAAAAAATCAATGGCTAAAAATAACCGTGCAAACATTCTGGCCCAATATATACCTGTGTTGGCATTTCATTCTCTAACAATAACATTGTTCTTATTTAAGTTGTATTTCAAATAATCAATATGAATAACTTAATCATGACAGCACATTCTATTCCTCTAAATATTATTAAGGGACATAACTAAAACATATGAGTTTACAGATGTCCCATAAAATAAAAGATGTGAGGGAGAGAAAGAAGTATTATGAAAGACGATTCAACCCTTAATTCGTTTTTAGGGAAATCATCCAGCTTTTCACAGTACTTTTGTTTATAGCAGGAAATCATGAGGTTATTTACTTGTGAAAACAGCAATTAGAATATAACCAAACAATTACAAGCATGCAGAATAGACTCCAAAGAAGCAAATCATTCATAAGTTAACATTTTCTGCCTCTCCTTTCCAGTCTAAAATCAATCAGTCTGAAAATGCCTTTTATATAACTTGTAAATTTCTAGTCTCTTTTAAAGTTTACGAAATCTAATCTTCATATTTGGAAGTGTTAAGCTCCGGAAGCTGGCAAATGGTGTCATTCTCTTATCCTGAATCAGTGTTGAAGAAAGGAGAGTTCTGTTTATTCTTGACGTATGATTTCTGTTTCTTCTTGCTTGAACTTCGTTAGAACAGACTGACAAAAAGGAATGAGGTGAGAATTTGACATCATACACAAGGAGATTATACACAGGGATTAGAGACAGCCCATATCATAGGAGTTTTGGTTAGACAGGGTAATTTAGTTAAAAACAACGAGAGACCACGAAAACCTGAAGATAAGTTTAGGAATACCATTACCAACAAATCTCATAAATTAAAGGTACACTGTAGAATTCAAAGGTGAGAGAAATATTGAAATGATACTTTTGAAAAGAGAACACTTTGTCCTAAATTTTATATTGACTTTTATCTGATTTTTTTCTCATTCAACGACAGATTAGCTGTAATATAATTTATGGCCAACAGGATTAATCTAGTACTGTATTTGTCATATAAGACGTACACCTTGAGTTATAATGACTTTTTACTCATTTTTTCAGGATTGTGAAATCTGTGGAAAGGTCTTTGGTTTCCTTGAGTAAAATACTTCAAGGCATGTAATAATGAATAAAGTAATTTGCATGTAAATCCAACATTGCTCTATAATAACTAAAATAATTTTAAACTTGAAAAATTGTATGAAAATTCATTGCGTAGTCAAAATTACAACAGAAGAGCCAAAAGGCAATAAGCTAATGGATGATAACAATATTCATGAATTTTTTGCTTATACGAATAAGGAATATTGAATAAGAGAAAATAACCTGAAAATGAAAATTTCCCTTTATGATAATTATGATATTAGGCAGAATGGTAGATATTACAGATAACACACAAATTAAATCTAGTATTTGTTGTTAAATGTGGTCGGGAAAGCAATACATATGATTTTGAGTACACAGGACACATGTTAAATGCAAGCATTTTAAAAAAGAGACAGAGCATATTAGAGATAGAAGTCTGTTAGCATTAATTATACTGTAGTCTCAACCTATTATTCCACTTTCGGGAGTAAAATAATGAAATAATGAAACTTCAGGTAAAAAGTTAAAAACTATTAATATGATCACTTTGAGTAAAGGTAAGGAGAAGAAGTGAAAGAAATGTTGCCAATTAATACCTAGACATGACTTGTATTTCAACAATAAATTCATTATAGAAGCCTTCGTCATTCACCCAATTTTAGGATGAGTGCATGCTATAAGATGACTGTTAACATTTAAAAATGCAGCACAAACAGGTGGGCAGATCACTGTATTACATTGATCTGACCTTCGGACCAGACATCGGACAATGTCGATTTCAATGCATAGGTTGAATTCTCCTTGTGGACATCTAATAATGCATAAAAAAAGCATTTTCAAAGCCCTCATGTTTTACACCATCTTGATTTTATGACAAAAATAATATGTGTACATGTTGATACTTTCCTCTAGCATCTTTCCTTGATTTGTATCTCAAATATCCCCTCCGCTCTTTTTTCCAGTTTGAATTGTATTGAATTTTTTACCCATGTCCACTACTCTGGTGATATCAGGGTGTTCCTAGATTGCCTTGTAAACAGCCAAAGGTTGTACACATGGGACCTCCGATATTATAGTCCGTCTCCGATAGGACTTGGCACTTAGCAACTTAAGGAAAGTGGGCAGATGGAAACCCGAAAATAAATTTGGATTTCAAATTCAAGCCTGCACGGGTTTGAACCAGGGACCTTTGGCTTGGTAGTCGAGCACCTTAACCACTGAGCTATCCGCTCCCCCCAGTTTAAATAAATTATAAATAAATTATAATGAATTACAAGTTTGCAAAGGAATATTAGATAGAGACCACAGTACAGCTTTTGTTACTTGGATTAAATTCAGCAGAGATAGAAGTCATTAGGAGTTGTGATGGAGGGGAGGGGAGAGGGCATGCATACCAAAAAGCCACATGGGTACTGCTCAGCCAATGAGGCAAGGGATTATCTATATCCAACCTGGAATACGCCCAATTTAGGATTTGGGGGGAAAAAGGAAGGAGATGGGTGAGGGGAAGGGTAAATTGAGTGTTCCAATTGGGCCAGCCATTAAATTTTTTTTAATGGCATTTGTGGATGGGAAAGGGATGGATGAGGGGCAAGATTATAGAAGCATTAGACAACAACAATTTGGTTTAATTAATTCTAATGCGACTATTTAAGCTATATACAAATGAGGTAAAAATTATTTTAATAAGTTAATACACTGAGATATAAATATACTTTATATCATATGATCAAGGCGAGAATCTAATAGTTGGATATTCGTCAAAGTTAAGCTCCCTTAAACTCATTAGAGAGGATTTATTTCTATTGTACTCAATTTCCCTCCCCCACCATATTTTTACTTAAGTAAAAATATTAGCCAAAACCATGTCTAAATCATGAGAAAGAAAAAATGTAAAAACAATTGACATTATAATACGAGTAAAAAATGTCATAAAACAAGAATCAGCTATAGAAATAATTGAATAAAAATTGTGGCATTACTTCATTAGGGCATAGCATAAGCAACGTTTATTGAGATAAAAAAAATAAGTGCAAATTTAATTGAACATTTAGACTTCCAACCTTTAAAAATCTAAAGCAAGCTCAATATCACACTTTTGATGAAAAAAATGATGTCTTACAGTAGGATTATCGGGACCAAAGATTTATTTTTTTGATACAGTTCAAACAGATGAAAAAAATGTAAACAGTGTAAACATGAAAGGTAATGAAACTCTTAAGGGGACATTGAATAAAAGCAATCGCAAAAAAATCATGCGGTGATTTCCATCCCAATGATCAACGTTTATGACATTAAACAAAAATATAAACATGAGTATTCCATTCCATTTGTCAGCTTGGAGAGTTGAATAAAATTGAAAACAATACAAATTCATATATCTAATTATATTTATATAACTTCAAAATGAACACAACAACATTCTGCCTGCAATTTTTCTTCATAGAAAACATATTTTGCTATCAAATACTCACGGAACGTCTTCATCCTCTGCAACATCCTCAGCCAAGTCTGTGTTTCCCTGAATGGATTCAAGAGGGGTTGAATACTGGCCAATGCGTGTACGCATTGATTTGGCACGATGTAAGGAAGACACATTACCTATATTTGAAGGGAGAAAAGGTCATGAATCACCGACTTGCCTTGCAGAGCAATATTCACTTGATTGACAATCCTTCATGAAAAATTAATTTCAAAATGTGAAGAACTGATCAAATATTGATGAAGTATGAATATTGAATAGCATGTGCTGGTGAAGCAGTGAAGCAATAAATACAAGACAGAAAATTTTGAGAAAAACAAACTCTCAGACATCAAACTCATAGATTCACATGACACTTCATGTACTAGAACAAGAACAAATGAGACATAAAATTATACACCAGATTTTTTTATATTTTTTTAATTTTTAGGTTTTTATGTCAAACTTTCTAGGACTTTTGAATGTCATTAGTATTTGCTATAATAGCAAAGGAAACGTGATAAGTAAGATTGATGATAAATTTGAAATTTGCATTGGAGGATTACAAACTGGCATAACCTGCCACCACCATTGCAATTTGCAATTGCTGCCTCTCTCCCTTTATTCTTAAGATATGAGGGTGGCAATTATGAGATAATAAGTGCAGTACAATCTAGTAAAGTTTAGAGGAAAGAAATTATTAGAAACATAAACCTGTAGGATACTTCCAGGGGATGAATGTAAGAGAAGTTGCATATAAGATAATTAATAATCTTACCTGATTCAGCTGCATCAGGGCTAGAGGCAGGATTGTTCTCAGAATAAATTTCTTTACCTGGATTCTTGAAAAATTAAAAAAGAACAATATGTAAAGATACAGCCTGCTATAATTCTTAGATCATGAATCAACTTCATGGTGGAAATGAATTGGTGAGAAGATAGATATAGAGTTAAGAACAACATAAAATAGAAAAGAAAAAGTCATCGACCCGTTATGTAACATCATTGAAACAAGTTATTCTTTGATCTATAGTTATTCTTGATATGAATTCAATGCTATAACAAATAGAGTTTTGTAGATGAGATTCCTTTGCTTACTTCAGGCAGCATTTTTTAAACACTTGGATGTTTTTAATTTTCAAATGGCTCTCAATAAAAAATATTCTGATTCATAGAACAGAAATAAGCAAGAGTTAAAAAGCATGGCGTTATGGCCCTTGTCTATGAACATTGATGATTCCTTTTAGATGGATGATATTTCTTGTTATCTATCTCTAGTGATTTAAAAATCATAGAGTTGAATCTTTTATTCAAAAAAAAAAACCAGCTTACTTTGTCTCTGTTGACCTGATCCAGGTTATAAATTCCCACCAATAAACTGTAATCCATAATTTTGAAACTTTCAAGCACCTAAAGTAAATGAGAGACAAACAAGAAAAAAATAAAGCAAACAGAATTGTTAACTTTTTTTACAAAGAAGATCAATATGAAAATAATTAATTAGGGATACATCAACAAGATCAATGCATTAATTAACTCTTTAACACACTCAACCATTTTGCTACAAGAAATGCTAAGAAATTGGGCAATGAGAAAAGAAATTGGGCAATGAGAATTGAGTAAAAAAAAGATGATTAGAAGAAAGACAAATGAACATATACTAAGGATCATTCATAAAATCACAATAAAAACTGGGTTATCGTAAAAGTTCACTCCAAATTTACAATGGTACGAGAGCAATAGATTTCATAACATAAAGATCAGAATACATACCCGACAGTCACGTTTCAAGGTTTCAATAAGGGCATCATATGTGTCCTTTTCTAGTAATAAACCTTCTGGGTGAATATCTATGAAATCAAGGTCCTTGAGAGTGGGACATTTTTTGGACCTAAGAGATAACCAAATATGGATAACAAGCACTTTAAAAATTGTTTGTAGTTACATTTATACATTATATGGTCTAAATATATTGTTGATAAAATTGAATAAATATAAGAGCTTAAAGTTACATCTTGCTGTTGATATCAGGACCTCTTAAAGGTAATTTAAGGTATAACTACAGAAAAAAATGCACTTTCATCTCTATAATAAGCATTGTTCTTTCTTCCCTAGAACCACGAGATTTTTTTTTTTTAATCCAGATGTTGGAAGTAGCAAAAGTGTTGATATTTCTAAACATAGGCTTCAATATGAAATACTGGGATCTTCATAAAATAAGTTAGCTAACATAATACTTGATATCTAACATTTCAATTATGGAGAGCGCATTGACAGTATTACTGAACATAGTTTGTCAGTTTATCTGAAGAAGAACAAGAAGAAGAAGTGACATTACCTTTCACTCTTTGATGCTTTCCGTTTATATGTACTTCCTTTCATATCGTATTTTTCATGGAGTTTAACGGTCGATGGCAATAGGTTGTTCATCACAGTAAAGCGAATATTTTTGCCTCCACACTGCAAGAGGATGTTGAAAAAAGGGACTCATTGAAGATTGTTATCATCAAACATTAAATGTAAGCACTTGTATTAATATTTGCCATCTATGGATGTGGCTCCTTTCACTATCATCCTGGTATCTTAAAATCAGTGGAATGGAAGATTACAAAGAAATTGTAAACACAAGCAGCTGGTATCCATGTAGGCTACGATTTAATTTTCAAAAACCTGAGGCTTTAATCTATTGATTTTAGTTAATGGTTCCTCAATATCTTGATCCAATTCCGCATTACAATTCTTATTGCTAAATTCTTGAGAATGAGAATTTATTTTATATAAAAAAGGTTTTATTCCACAGCGTCAGCCAGATATTCCTTCTTTCAGAGCAGCACAAAAATCTAGGACCCTGCACCTCGCTATGACGAGAGGATTTAGCTCAAGAACTAAAATGAAAAGGTGGGATATATCATCAGTGCTGTTTTCTAAACCTGTAACTCCAACCTAATCAATATATAGGAAGTGTCTTTTAGAAATAAAAAAAAAAAAGCAGTAAAAATGTCTTAAATGTTTAGAACACACCACAAAGAGATGTGTTTCCATTGATCAAAGGCGTCCAGCCTAAAATGGGGTGGTTGGTATCCTACAAATTTTATAAGGTACAAAAATAAACTTGCAAAAAGTGGAAATCATACATTAGAGAAAAAGAGTAACAATATAAAGGAGCTAGAAAATCAAGAATTATTCCTCAGCACTACAAGAGAATTATCTATATTTTCAGTCTAGATCTAGACATAGAAGATTTTAATGGACCAAGAATTCTCTAAATTCAGATCTCTAATCATGTGTAAGATAGATCTTAATTAGATCTAGACACTCAACAGTAAAAGGATTAGAGTATCATTGGACAGAATCGTATTACTTTAAAACATTTCATTGTCATAAATCTTCACCAGACTGACATAACCAATAATCTATATTTGTAGATTTTACAGACAAAATAAGCCAAGAAATCTCTAGATTCATATGTGTACAGTGTACTAATCTTAAATAATTAAAGTGATTTGAATTTCATTACTAAAAATATCTCACACAATTTAATTCGTAAAACCTGAATGACTTTAATGTTTTAAAATCAAAGTGATGTAAGCTAATCCAGTCTCAAATAAATAAATAATGAGTACAATTCACCAAATGCATCATGGCCTTGCAACAAAGCAAGGAAACATTAATTTACCTGATAACAATAGAGGCCATAAAACTTGGGCAGCAGAGTTCTTTTATTTTGGCTAATGTTCTGTGGAAAAAAATGTTAAAGGTATTAATGAGGATCATTTTACAATAACTAAGGGAACGGGGACACAATAACAAAATAATAATTGCAAGATGAAAAAAAAAAGGCATACAATATGTAACTTGCTTAAAAAAATTTTTAAAACCTTTCAATCTCAACAAAATTTATAAGCAAATGAATCTGAGAGCACCCCGGATCTGAGAGCAACCCATCTTTTTCACTTGTCCAAAGAGTCATCAAGGAAATCTTAATCATTTGAAAGCACTAACCAAAAAATATCCTGGTAACAACTTTTGTAAAAATTCTGCCTCTTTATGTTGAACAGTTTTGATGATAAACTCATCGTCTGAGGTAAGGTAGAAAATACTTCCACTAGCACCAGGGTTGGAAAGTTCCTTGAGGGGATCATCACATAGTGACAACTATAAAATGACAAGTAAAAAAGAGTTCAATTGAAAAGGGTCTCTTGTCACAAACTTACCAATAAATCTATAGACATAAACACCACCAGAATACAATCCTTTAAAAAAGTGATGAAAACAAAAATATCTCATTAACAAATTTAAAAAATGCATTTCCCTTGATAATTTGTGTGATCACAGACTTGCCAACCATCCAATTAACCGGCGTGCGTTCCAATAAACCAGTATAATTTATATAGGAAGAATTCTGTCCCAGACGAATCGTTCCAATTAACGGGCGTTCCCAATAACTGCTTATTATTATCTAAATACACATCAAATTGGTTGGCAAATCTGTGATTGTCTAAAAGAAATGCCTCCATAAGGGCAACATTTTTCCACATGATATCATTTTGGCATATTATATTAAAATTTCCTAGATAATACAACATTAAACATTTATAAGAAAGATGATTTTATATACATGATGGACATTACACACGGCGTGCGAGAACTGCCCATTTATGCATTTCAGTTCCGAAGCAGTGAAAGGTGGTGAAAAACCCATAAACCTGTCAGTTCAAAGAACAGTCGTGCCCTCACCAGACAATGGCCCCCATGGGAGTTACCCCACTGCAAGTAGCTGGTTTCGTGTAACGATAAATTTTCAACAATTTAAGGGGTTAATACCACCATCAAAAACAATCAAAGAGCAATCAACAGTTTTTGATTGACCATTGTCTGGAAAGATGTGACTTTCCCCCCTTTTAAGGTGAAAACGTGACTCTTTTGTGAGCTTTAGTTTCTGTAATATTAAGCTTGAAAGTACTACCGATTTTTGGATATTTTCAAATTTGATGTGTATATATCAAATTCAATTTTGTCAAAAATGGGACGTAAGAGTGAATTGATTTTTTTCTCATTTGATTCTATGATAGGTATTTAATCAGAGTGCAAAATGTTACATCCATATAAATTTCCACTGTGCAATTATAGCTTGTAAAACACAGGCGCATATTCAATACTTGTTTTTAAAATTTTGCTGTTCAGCTTTCAGATAAAATCATATTTTATAATATGCTTATTCCTTTACTTTTATCTATCCTAGTCCTGCAAGTAACAATGGCCCATTCAGAAGGGCATTATTTACAATTTGTGATAGAAAGAATGTGACTCTAAAAATTATTTTTTTAAAATACCACGGACCCTAATTGTGTATTGAAATTGCTG
Organism: Aegires albopunctatus; assembly: GCA_032466395.1. Classification (NCBI taxonomy): domain Eukaryota; kingdom Metazoa; phylum Mollusca; class Gastropoda; order Nudibranchia; family Aegiretidae; genus Aegires; species Aegires albopunctatus. The sequence continues at coordinate 3,889 of JASKDV010094335.1, read as the reverse complement.
AGGAGATTCCCAAATTTGCTTTACATTAAAGAAACTGAGGAGGACCGATTAGATAAGCATTATAACAAACTTTGTGTAAAATGTGTTAGAACAAAAGCTTATAATATAAAAAAGAAGTCAAAAGTCTTTGAAAAATGCTCAATTGATAGCAGAAAGCGAAAGCGCGAAGCGCTTACGGGTTCCATAATTATGATGATGGCAAATCGCTATCAGACTGTAACGTGTGTTGTACTTCTCAATATTTGAAAGCTGGTTGTGCAATTGCTTATGCCCGTGTTCCTATGTCTATGAACATTATGAAGTATTCAGAAAATCTGACAATGACTGACACAGTGCCATAGAATGTAGATCTAATGGTGCCGTAGGTTAAATACCAAATGCCAATAATAATTAGGTCTATGATATACTTTCAATGGTAAATTTTATCTTTGCCTTATCTTGTAAGGGCATTTATCTTGAAATAATCTTCAAATCACTAAGATTTCAAACTCATCAGTAATTTCCGAATAAAAAATCAAGTGGAAATGACTCATTGTTTGAATGAACGGCTGATGAAGGCTTTTTATCCCCATAAAATCCAGCCAACTTCTTTTAACGATGTTTTATGAATGGATTACAATTTATATTGTTACTGTATTTTGCGAGTGAATTGCATGATATGTGTACTTCAGTTATATGAAATTTACTTTTATATACTGTGTCACATTCTAAAAAAACTAATTTTAGTACACTTCACTCCCATTGATTATATTTTAAAAAACATACGATTTTCAACTGCATTATTAAAAAGGTCATATAAGATATTGCCTCATTTCTTTTTTCTTTAAAAAATATGATTTCTTGATCCAGTGTACATGATAATCTGAATCGTTAGTGCTCAACCGGGAAATAGCTAAGAACACAATCATTAACCCCATAAAATGATAATTAAAGCTGGCGCCACGGGAGCTCCCGACAGGTAGCTGACCGCAGTTTGACATGGAGAGATAACGGCATTGGCGCGAGGAACTAAAGTGCATAGGCTGCGCACGCCGTTTAGAGATCTCTCAAATCGGCAACAATGCCAAGACTCATAAGAATAAAGACATTTAGTAAGAAAATAGTGTTAACATTTATCCAACCATTTCAAGGTAGCATTAATGAAGACTACATTATATATATAACATTAATTCTCACCATAAAATCGTCTGGCTGGATGCCAAATAGATCTCTAAAATATCGGAATGCAACAGGAGCATAAGTCTTGAAACGAAAATCACTGTAGTGATGGGCCGGGGTTGAATTGCTTCCTTCGCTGTTTTTTTTTTTTTTAATATAGAAATAAGATTTTGTTTAATTTAAAAGAAAATTTAAGACTGAAATCTTCTCCTTGAACCACAATAATTTCATCTGAATATATAAGTGGCCCACTTTTATTCAAAATTTAAAAATTATACTGATATTGAGCTAATCATGCAAGTATCATTTGGATGATTTTGATTAATAAAATGACAGAACTTGACAAAATTATAGCACCAACAAATGTATAAATGACACATATCTGATCATGGATGGAATTTATAAAAAGCATGCTGTGTCAGGTCAAATTTGAGAGTTCTTTTTGAATGAGCAGAGAATAAGGAACGGAAAATCATTATTGAGAATTATATAGATCTACCTAGGAAAACAAGATTAATTACTATATAACAGAACATATCATACGGAAAAGGCCACTGTAATAAACATGCTTGAAGATACAAGAGATTGGAAAATGTAGATAATGATGGAAAGGTTCTGATTATTATCGTTGTACAACCAATAAGAAATCGTTAAAGAATTGCTTTTTATGAACCCAACTGTTTAAGCCTGGGGTGGTGCTTTTGATTGTACAGATATACTCACACAGGAAAAAACACGACCTCCACCACACCAAAGTCTTGCATCAACACGTCTCTTTCTGGCTTTGCTGACAGACCACCAACACTCTGTCCAATACCCAGTTGGATGGCTGCCATAAGCTCTGATGTAGGTTTCTGCAAAAGAAAAGAACATGAGAATAGGAACCTGGACTTTTCTGTGCAGTGAAGAAAAAAACAACAAAAAAACATATATCGCAAGTGGTACTGGGTAGTACCGTAACTAATATAAGAAATAAAATAGGAAGATGTTACAGCATTCCTCAACACCACCAGCGATTTGGAGTGAAGGATGTTAAGGAAGTTTGCAAGTGTACCAGCAAATCACTTGTACAAGGTTGACAAAAGATTATTAAAGACCAAAGTGAGAGCTGATAATTCAAAATGGGATCAACTGAGGGGCTGTATTTTTTTTTTAAATCAGTCAAATATGTCATAATCATTAAATTCCTTTTGTAATTTGTAAGGTAGGAAGAAAGGAAATTGTTCAAAAATTCAAAGGCCAAATGAAGGACTAGGAAGCCTACAAGAAGGCTAACGGGCCTTTGAAACCTGAAAAAAATGGTAAAGTGAGAGCTTTACAGCAACCCTTTTTGCATATACCTTATGAGAATTAATACTTGAATACAGAAATGTGTCATATGTACTAAACTGTATATTTGCATTATAATGTATAATCAATTGTAAAAGATATTTGACCAGGGAAACAAATGTGACTTTCACTTATTTCTGACCACTTCTCTTGTTCTTTGGATTAAATTAAGATAAATGTACATGGATAAGAGAGAGTGAAAAATAAAAAGAATTCAAGGAAGGAAAAACATTGTTTCTAGAAGCAAAACATGGGCACATTTTCCATAATGATTAAAAGAAATAGAAGCTGTGAACCAAAATCAGATAAAGGTTGCTAGCCGCAGGTGTTTGTGTGCATAATAATATGTGAGTGTCTAAATGTATGTTTGAATGAAGAAGAAAAAAAGGGGGAGAGTAAGGAAGAGAGAGAGAGGGAGTGAGAGAGAGAGAGAGAGAGAGAGAGAGAGAGAGAGAGAGAAAGAGTGAGAGAGAGAAAGAGAAAGAGAGAAAGAGAGAGTGAGAGAGAGAGGGAGTGAGAGGGGGGGATGAAGAATTTGGGGTCAAAACCTACTCTGGTTAATAAATAGCCCCACCACACCAATAGAGATGAAACTGCATATTTCAATGCCACACACCCCACCCCAAGAAAAGAAAACAATAATTAAGTAAAAGTGTCCATACCACTCTTGCAATCCATTGTAAAAACCGAGCATTTGGACAATCCAAATACTCATAATCTCCCAGGTACCACTGTCTGTCTTGACCATAATAATAACGCAATAGATCGGGCATATAATCCCAGGTGTGACTCGTATGAGCCTTGAGATCCATGTTAAAGCCAAACTTTTCCATGGTCTATTCACAACTAAATATATTTATGAATAAAAGTCGTTTTTGATATGAACTTCCATGGTACAGGGAATGCAATTGTGCACACTTTGGTAAATGAATTAACAAAAAAAAAAAAAAAATTTAAAAAAATAAAATATGACGACCGAATGGTTATTGGTTTCTACGATCACCATCAATGACTGGCGGCAGCATTTTTGCCTGAGGAGACTTCAATGAACAACTGATGAAAAAATTATTCAAAGTAATAATAACCTGATCACCAGACAGCGCGAGGGAAATAAAGCCTGGCATGGCATCAGCCAACTCATCAAAGATGGGCACGCCTACGCTGTAATCCGCAGAGTTAGTCAATAAAATTAATCATGACTCTACTCACAATGACATTACTAGTGTTATGTTTGCTGAAATGATACCTCAACAGATGACTGACCTGATTGGTCAGTAAAGACTTCGACAGAGACATTTGCGGGGAAAATGGAGGGGGGGGGGTGGTGAGAGAGGGGCGACGATATAATGCCGCTACTTTCTTTTTCTGTCTCTCTCTCTCTCTCTCTCTCTCTCTCTCTCTC
>JASKDV010094224.1:0-14824 GCA_032466395.1 Aegires albopunctatus | reverse complement strand
TATTATCATTATTATTATTATTATTATTATTATTATTATTATTATTATTATTATTATTATTATTATTATTATTATTGCGACTACTGATCCATGCATAGTATTCATATGAAGTAAAACTCATTATGCTTTATTTATATTTGAGACAATAACGGATAATATGTCCTGGAATCAAGGAAAGCCAAGCAAAACAATCCCAGATGACCTTTCGCTAAACAATAGTATTCTGAACCAATACATTAATCCTGTACCTATTTTTGCTACAGTTTGGTTAAAAAGTGACATATTTTTTACATAGATTAAGAGTTGATATCAATGATTATGGTATTATGTAAAAATCAGTCGATTGTAAATGTTGATTTATGGCAGCCAAGCCGCATACCGGTCATACCGTCAACTTAGGGCTTATGTACTTAAACTATAATTTGCAATACCTGTGGTTTCATTAGACATTCTCTCTACGTTGACAGCAAAGGATAATTGAAATAAGTGGAATTCCTTTGTCTTGTGCTAACTTTGGTGAATATAACGTGAATTTGATGATATAGCTTGATGAAGATTGTGAAGTATGCACGAGTGATGAAATGTGATAGTATGTTTTACATAATGGGGACATCGTGAAGACTAAAACATGATTGTGATTGAGAGCGTGTTTTTATTTGATTTATTTTGGTACCGTGTTGAAAAGGTAGACATTAAGGTTACTGCGCTTCCGTAACAATTTCACTCGGGAACTAACATAATCTTGGACATAACATTATACCTGCAAGACAATAAATATAGTATTCCTTATTGAATACGTTTTCCATATTTCATCATTTAGCGCTGCGGAAAGTAAACTGCATTCAAAAAATATAAAAAGCAGGAAGTCATTTGCCAACGTTACCAAAATTAATTGATAGAAAAAGGACAACAACAAAATCGATTGCAATATATAATATAGTAATAATTGATGTTGATTAAATTGCAATTTGACATTTTTTTCCTCTCCATATCACTATCACAAATATACCCTGCAGTTGGGAATATTAAATGTCACAGACTGTAAATCAGTAATTGCTGAACTGAAAAAAAAGAGAATCATGGCCTCCATAAAATTGTAAACAAAATAAACATTACAGGTAATCAAGTAGCCAAAAATGATGGAGGAATGTATGAAGCAACATGAGGAAAAAATATCAAATTGCAACACAGGACAAACCTATCTCTGTGAAATCGAAATTAGAGAATTTCAATCTTATTTATTTGCAGCTTTTATTTGTAATTTACATCTGAAAAGTATTTTTGTACATTATTTACCATGATCTCTGAGAGATAAGAGATCAAAGACTTTTTCTATGCCAAATGCCCCTACAATCTGTACCCTCTCATGCACATTTTATTAAGTACATGTCGTAGTTAAATTCTTTGGTGTTGGTATGAAGATCCAAAACTTGTTCAATGATTTACCCAAATATTTTGAGAGGCAAAACTTAGTTAATGTATCTGGCTTATAATTTCTTTCTCCAACCCACTCTTATAGGTCTAAGTCATAGGGAAATGTTATGACATTACATATAACAATATTTATCTGAGTCATTTAGCTACATATGTGAAGAATTTCTAATTTTACATTATGATTAATGATAGGTATTATAAGAGTCTGTTACAAACGAATTGTTGAATTAAATATTAGTTGCAGAAGCTACTTTGAAAAAAATTGTGTCTTTGTAATAAATATGTAAACATATTGAGTTAGTTAAAAGTGCGCTTATATAGCGATTATCGCCATGGGGCTTAGCCTTTGAGTACGTTTGCTGAGATGCTATTTGGTTTATTACATCGCAGAAGTATCATCTCTTCTTCTCTCTTAAAAATATACAAGCTGAACTCCCGTTGCACGAATGGATTTTCATCTGAATTTGATAATAGAAATGTAGATCTAAATACTGTAAATAAGGAAGGGAGAAGATGAAAAGGTGGGGAGAATGTTAAAATGATTTTCCTATTTAGCTACTTCGATCTGATCAGAGCGAGATGACTATTCAAACTTAGAACTTATAAACGAACTATTATAAACATTTCAAAAAATACTCCACCGGAGTAATAAGAGGATACAAAACGCTACCGAGCCATAGCTATAAGAATAGCAATGCCAAAATAAGAAGTGGTTATGCCAAAGTTTAAAAAGAGAGAATATAATTATTTAACACAAAAAAAAAAAAAGAAAAAAAAAGAATTGTACCGAAATTGGAGGCGAACCCACAACGTTCGGAATTGAAAGACCATCGCATTGACATGGAATGATTTCAGGAGGTCGTGAACGAACCAGAGGTTGTGTTTTGATTTCTTGCTGAACTTTCCACGTGAATAGCCTTCAGCAATCGTAGATAAAAATGTTCAAATACGATCTCTCAGTAAGGTCGCAATAACATGGCAGAATGAACCAGTTTTATTTAGGAGAAAAGTGATACATACTACATGCAACCAGTTACTCCATCATGGCTTTTAACTTAGCTCTTAGACATACACTAATACATTCAATAACAGCAAAACGAGTTGGTGTGAGTGGAATTCATGTATAGAAAAAATGACCTATATTTTGCCACTATGATCTAGGCCTTATGACTTGACAGTCGCTGGTGCATGCGTTGATTCCTGAAAAAAATACACCATAATATCAATGTACGTTTAGGCCAGTAGCCCTTTTTGCACCGTAAAGTTCTACTCATTATCAGACTTTGTACATAAATATGAAAACTCCACATTAATGCTTCTAATTAATTATGGTATCTCTCTCTGACTGACTGACTAACAAAGAAAACTCGTTATGCGTACATTGTAATGCAAGAATGTTAAGTCATGGGACCGACATGCCCTTGATCTAAGTTTTTTAAAATATCCTCGCCCCCCCCCCCCCCTACCCACCCCCAACCTCTGCCCCTTCCAGAGACGTGGCCCACCAAACTACATTATCGACATGGTAATCAAAGTAAAAAAGAATTCCATTGATAATGTTCAAAAAGGACATAATTTTATGCAAAAGATTCCTTATCCGATGAGCCACGCCCAAACCTTCCCAACAGTCAATACTTAGATCTCGATTTTGACTTTTCATCCGGAATTATAAGACCGTTACTTCCCTTGACATCATGCTTGAATCTGCTGCATTAATGCAAGTATTGTCCTTTATTGCAACGTTTCAAGCAAATAGCTTCGTCATATCGCACCTACTCTCATGACATATTATTCCATCATGCCACTGGACACGAGATATCACAATTGGTTTGGCTCCGCTTCATTTGGGTAGTTCCTGCTCTATCCTCAGATACCAATGGCGTGGCCTTCATTAGTCCTGTCGTTAGTTTACGCCATGGAAATGCTTGCAGAGGAAAGTTTTCATCCCGGGTTTTTTACAATTTTTCAAAAGAAATTGCCTTTTTATTTTGCAGTTATTTGGTATAGGCAACGAAAGATCTTGTACCTGTCTGAAGGCTACGGGGAAACGCCAATAATCAACTGCTTTATGTATGGCCAAACGATGGCTGGTAGTTTTTGTTACATTGGACCTCAAGGAATTTTCACGGCACCACGGCAAGTCCAGATGGGCGGTATTTGCCTTATCTCATTTTCTCTCGCCGCCGAGTCCTTGAAGCTGTCATTTCGATCTTATTACAATGTATCCCCTTTGCAATGGTTCGCCGACACCTTTTTTCGTGTTTTTATTCTTTTTTTTTTTTTTAATTCTTATTTTGGGGTCTAATTTGATTTTTAATTTTCTCTTCCCTGTAGCGTCCATCGTAGAGACGCTTTGGAAATGGAGCTCTTGGGCAACCTGCAGCATAACTTGCTAAGTCTGGCTCTGGTTGTGTCTGGTGTCGATCCATTCTAGGTTTTTCTTTCCTTTGACTTTCGATGAGAAGATTATGAGGAGTCTTTGCAGGCATTTGTTTTAGAACCCCTCGACCTTTTGTTGTGGGTGTTAGCTTCCATCCTTCTTTATTTTACCAAACACCAAAGATAATGATATGATTAATATGGTTGGGAGCTCACTCGATATTTTTCGAGGGAAAATATTACTTACCGATCCAATGGGATAGGACGAGGCCGGAGCTTATCACGCACGGTTTGCATAATATGTTTGTAGCAGATACATGCGATGTTAATACGTATCCTGTACGCATCTCTTCCCTAGCTATTAGCTTTACTCTACCCACTTATGGCGAGGAAAAGGTGTGATAAGAGTTTTTTTTCCAAAAGACATAACGTCGAAAGTCATGGCAGCTAGGAATCGAACTTGAGACACTCAATCTCTAGACGATTACCCTAGCCACGAGCTCTAGTGTACCGGTACCAATAATTAATTTTACGACCATCGCAATAATGTACCTAGGTTCAAGACAGAACCTGAGATCACCATCATGTTGCAATTGGGGAAAGTAACCAACTAAGCATATTAATCGGTTGATCATCGTAGACAAATTGTAACATTATGTCAGTGCCATAATCGAGCTTGCTAATAAATGCACTATCCAGTAACTCTGATGGTTCGTTAAGTGCTGTTGAAATCTCTGGCCCGTCTAAACGACATTACATTATGGTCAATGATGTTGAGAAACGTGCCTCAACATCAAATATGTCTTGTTAAGTTTACAGCCGTAAAGCCTTTACTTTGCATTTGATCGTCATGGGAGCGTCTTGTGGTTAGGTGTAACGAAAGGGTCTAATGGGAGACTCAGGTGTGGCATGTGGGTGATAATGTGTGTCTGTGTTTTGGCTCTTGTCAATTTGGGTTATGCGATTGTCTCGGGTATTATTTACGTCTTCGTGTATGATGTGTAATTTGTTCTGGCTTTTTAAGATTATGTTCACGTTACTTTTTTGTGTGGTTATTCGCATCAAAGAATGTGAATAATAGTGTGAATATAAATTGTCTTGAATTCTTCCATTATTAGAATTGCCGTATTTCCTTTTTCTTTTCTTTTCTTTGTTGTTGGTGTTGATATTCATTTATTTCTTTATTATTATATTATGAGAGGTAAAAGTTTCCGTTTAAGACGGTTTTGTGTATTCCTATCAATTATTGAGTATCAATTACCGTACGCTTTATCTATCGGTCAGCATTCTTCTAGTATACTCCCTTAAATGAGTGTATTCGATATTGTTTACATTGTAATCTTATTCTGATCCCTTAACCTTACCCTAATCCAAAGTAAAATGTATATTTTCCATTACCTACCTTAAACGCAAGGTGAGGATATGGTTGGAGATAGAAGAAGAGATGAATTGAATATAATATACATGATACCGAGTACAGATAATTCGATAGAGAGAATTTTGACAGTGCCCTAAAGGCCTACCGTCTGTACCAATTTTCATACAATGTGATCTATTCATTAAAAATTATCATAGTTTTCCAGGAGATTTTTAATAACCTGATAGTGAACAAAAGACCATCTTAACATCTGAGCATTTTATGTCCATTTCGAGAGGATGTCCTTGCTGTATTCAAAACAATAACAAGTCAAGGGCTAAAAAGGCTATAACATTATATTGGCTGTAATAAAATCTACAAGTCATAGATATATCTAGATCTACTTGCTGATCTAGATCTATCTATAAAAAATTATCTAGATCTAGATTCTAGATAGATCTATATTTAGATCTGTATCTAGATATCAAGCCTAATCTAATTTAGGCTAATATCTAGATTTCTCATATTTTTGCGGAATCCAGCTTGGTTGACATTGAGGGAGTTGGTGTGTTCAAGCCATCAATATAATCGGGCATTTACTATTCTCTCTGCTAGTCCTTTATAACTAGACTATCTATGTTTAGGGGCATTTTTGTTTTATAACTTAAAGCATTTGAAGAGCTTTCATATCTAAAAATAACGTGCTTGTAATTGGGTCTTATGATTGATTTAGTCTAGTAATTTAAATCTTAAATTAATCGCCTCTAGTGAAGGCTTTATATCTTTAGTCTGATTCATTGTTTGTCATAGACGACTCGCTTCGACCGGCCATGCGAAATCTACCCTTGACCTATTAAATTGTGTATTTAATCTTTCTGGGTGAGGGCGTTATTTAACTAACCCTTTGATTCATATCTAGGTCACTTTGGTTCGAAGAGTTGTTGACATAACAAATTATCAATACAAATTAGAATTGAAGTATCTATTTCCGTTTTGTTGAGTAGGTATCTTTACATTTTATTATTAATGTTTCAACAATTTCCTCTCTGATAATGGGTATATTAGTTAATCCCTGATTAAAATTTTAATGTTTTAAAGATGAAAGAGACAATGAAAGATTATTGAATTCGCACTTGTAATTTAAGTGGACACAAAAAATGTCATCTAGCACGTTGCTGTAAGCCAAACTGTTTTATAGCCTTATCTCTGCCTTGACCTAAAAATATCGGTCTTGTTCGTTTATGTTTTCCATGGACAATTAATCTAGGTATAAAAATTGCATTCAACCAAAAGTTAATTAAAAAGTCAAATTTGTTTATATATATACAATTATGCATTCATGAGAGCTGTTTGGTTAAAACAATGCAATAAAAGTAGACATTCACGTTCGATTCGAAGGACGTGATAGATAGCAAATTATGAAACACGCAGGCATTGTATTCGGGTTTTCAATATAAGTCCATGCTCGTTGTCTTGTGGTATGAGAAAGTCACAGATGAAAAAAACAAAAATGAGATGTAAAGCCTGTATCTCCGCATTACGTGCAGGCTCGGGAACTCTATACGAACTCACAGCCTTTCGATTGTGAGCCGACCTTGCTTACTACTCGACCACGACGTCACACAATAGAGGATCGAACAACAACTTTATGATACTAGCCTATCAAAATGCTGATCTAAAATGCTATTATTATCCCTTTTAATGTAACCAGCGGTTGACTCGGATCGTTTCTCAATACAAGACGTCATCATGCTTTGATTCATCGTGATATCCTGTTATTACTTTCGACATGTCCATCTCTTTTAACACAATTAGATCTAGATCTAGTTCTAATACAAAGGCGATATAACAACCTATTAATGAACTAAACAACCCGGCGCCGTCTAACCGTATCAAATCACCGTAACCACAAGACGGCGCCAGCTAAACGCCAACAGCCGACATCGACGCAAATCCTTCAAGTCGCACGTCATTGAGTCATAAAATCTACCTACTCCGATGAATTCATCTGGCACACGAGACAATTAAGTTTGAATCTGCGATCTTTTGTTGCTCACCCAAGATGTGTCTGCAAAGTATGAATTCGGTTTCAGCAAACAAACACAATTCTGAGTGGGATCAGAATTAGAACGCAGAAACGAAAGCTTGGGGTTATTCGAAAGATTCTTCAGGATTAGCGATGCAGGCTTTTGATGAAATAGAGTTGTGAACATACAACATGGTTAGTAGGAGTGGAAGATCATGCCGCTCTGTATACAAAGAGGTTAACGATGTATTGGGGTAAGAAAGTTCAAGAGCCATTGTCGAGAGTCGTGAGAGTGAAGTAAAGGGATAAATGGAGGTACTAGTATGACTATAAAACTACTAAAGTTTGTTGGTGTCAATTAACGACCAGCGTGGCGACGGTCTTACGGTTTTAGGGTAGGTCTTCAAATTGCCCAAAAAATATCAAGGGTTCCTTTAAGAAGCAATGCGTCATCACAGATGCAGGTGCTCCAATGTTGTTTTTTGTTGGATTAATATTTGTTCTTGTTTGCCATTGGCTTCATTTTATCCTCGTGCAATGATTGACAACGACCCTACCTTTATACCTTCAATGAACCAATGCAATTCTGAGCATCAACAATGTACGAGATTGCAATTATTCACCTCAGCTTGGCTCAGGTGCCAGGGTGACTCCTGTGACAGTCCCAAAGGCCGTAGCATAGAGAGCTGGCTGTCTGAAGAAGAAATATACAATTAATGCAGGTTGTGCAAGCTACTAGGATCGTGGGGGTCATTACTTTGTTTTGTTTTGTTTTTTGTTTTTGTTTTTTGTGTGGTTTTTTTTTCCTCTCTATTTTTTTTTCTTTCTTCTTTTTATCTGCGTTAAACGAAGATCTATGTTGAACTTCGGCTTTCTAGACCAGAGTCTTTGTTTCATCACGCTATCATCTCATGTTCTTTATATTATTAGCATTTAAGTTTAATAGGTGACAGATAAAATAATTAAAGTGAGGGGAAGAAGTTATCAGGTTTGGGGTTTTGTTTTCTTGTTGTGTGTATTGTTTTGTTTTATTATTATTTGGTTTTGTTTTTTGTTTTGTTTTTTGTTGGTGTTGTTGTTGTTTTTTTGTTTTGTTTTTTATTTGTCCTTTTGGGGTTCTGGGGGGCTTTTTCAGTGCTGGTGTGCAACATCAAAGGCTGGAAAACATAACTCTTTACATGGCTCCCTTCAAACCATCTTGCTAATGATGACGATGTTGGTGATGATTATGTTGAGGACGATGATGCTAATTATAATGATAATGATGGCGAGGATGAGATTCTAACGGTGGGAATTAATTTCATGGTCATTATGATGATGATGATGATGATGGGGATAATGGTGATGCTGATAATAATGATAATGATGTTGATGATAAAAGTAATAATGTTATATACATGTTGATAAAATAGCAAAAATAGTAGTGATTGTAGGTCTGTGAGTGCATTGTGGTATGGAGATACATACCATAACATTTATCTTATTATTATATAATAGACAATAAAACACGCGTAATCACCTGAGAAAACGAAGATGAAAAATGAAGATCATTATTATGAAGTAGGAGGGTGGAAGGGAGGAGGAAGAGGGTGGGAAGGAGTATGATAATGTCGACAATCACGACTACAACTACGACGGGCAAAAATAGTTTCGTCACTTTGCAACACTGATCGTCATCATCATTCCACAAACGCCTCTTCATTTCAATGATTTAGAGAAAGATTAAAAATACCTTCTTTTATTTCCATTAAAAAAATTAATCAAATGAAAACAGATTTAGGCAGTGAAGAATTGTTCCATGTTTCTAAATGAATAAAAATGAAGTTTAATCTCAATGGCTGTTGCTTGGCACTTTAATTGGATTTTCCAAATCAGTTTGTAACCCAAAACGTTTGACTTGGACATTTGTGGAATGATGCTCAATTGAAAGGCCTAGATCTAATAAGTCTTTCAGCCATCTGCAAGGCTTTATTGTGTGGGAATTGGTGTGATGCTATGTTTCACAACATTCAAACAATATGTTATAATCTACGCGTGAATTCCATAGCGATTTGTGTGGGTTCTCTAGCATTATAAGTGGTCCCCATAAGACATGCTGACAGAAGAAATATTTGACGTAAATTGGCAACTTATTTTCGTTGTCAAGACTAGCTTAAAAGATGAGTCTGTTTCCTATTCTCTATTTTATGGAACGTATTACAATCTTAGTAGGTCTACTAAAGAATTTTAATAAGACTTTTGGAATATTTTCAGTTGTAAATCACAATCGATGAGTCACCACTCGATATCAATAGTGATTCTGCAATAAGTGGGTCGAAGCCGATTATGTCTCCGAACTCATAATAAAAGGTCAGTTAGATTATGTCAGTCGCTTCCCTTTAGCCCCGCCCGCTGACAATATCTGTCAAGTGGCCCATTTGACGTCACGGATCTCAGTTTAAGGAAATACCCTTTATCATATCTCCCTTTTCTTTATTCTCGATCTTTTAATGACACATATTATGCAGCCTCCGTACCAACTACAGTATCAAATTATAAACTGTAATCAATTCCGACCAATGGGCGTGACAAGCCCTCTGGGACAATACAGACGTGTCATAAAATAAAATGTTCAAAAATGACGAAGATTCATCTAAGACTAATAAGTTTTTAATATTACTAGATCTAGCTGTTGTGGAATCTCCCAGAGGTTATTTTTATCTCAGCTATAAATAATATAAAGGGGAGCCTCACTGCACTCTTCAGTTCACAATACTACAGTTCTCGGTCTCACGCTCTCAGCGCCGCTCGACCTTTGGGCCTCTAATGTTATCATTGAGCTTGAATGTCTCTTCGTTTTGTCGTCTGCCCTTCCCATGGCATGCTCTCGCCAGGTAGACACGTAAACATCGAACACAGACACAGAGAATCGCCGTCCTAAATCTCTCTCGTTAACTTTTCGTTAACTTTTCGACTAGGGCGTGGAAAGTCATTTATATACTATCAAAACATTTTCGCACAGACATTGTTTTCAGATTCATGTGACGTTTGTTGTAAGAATTTTCCTTTGAGGAAATTTACTACAGAATTTTGAATTCAAAGGGTGATTTGCAAGGCTTTAAAATTATCGTTTGAACAATGATATCTAAGCGGATGTTCTGGTATATATCGAAAATGTATTTCTGTCTAGATCTAGATTTATTGATACGTTTAATACAATCATAATTCGTGCACTAGGCTATTTGGATTTCAAGCAGGGTAGCATCGAGAGAGATTGCATGCTGAATAGACTTGTCTACTTCTCGTCAAAATTACTTGTAGGCCTGTGATTTCATTCCAAGGACTGATATTTGCTACCTGACAAATTGTCACATTGAAGTACAGTAATGTCGTATGCAAATTAAGGCAGCTGAAAAGCAAAACCTTTAAGACATCGGTAAGCATAATTTTTTCTTTCATTCAAGAAATGTAGGCCTATGATTTTGGTTGCAAGAGTAAAACATTCAATTTCTCAATAATAATAGGTTAATAATTTCATTTTTAAAATGTAGCCTCTAAATGTGTTTATCATATTCATATCTAGCTGTGGGGGTAGGCCTATGTAACTGTCATTTCCAATATCGTATTGTTTTCGACGAGACACTAACGATTTTCATAAATATCGATTACAGCCTTTTGCTACCAACGTTCGATTTCAGCAATTCATGTAATATTGTATGCATACAATATTTCACATCTAGATCCAGCTATTGATCAGTAGGATCGAATATGATCTAAAGAATGTAAAGGGGTGTCAGTCAGTCCTTTCATATTATCAATGTGTTAGAAGTAAGATTATCATCTTTGATTTTGACAGAATCTCTTTAGTAGATTAATTCGATTAGTTCTACATCCCTTAGAAATGGATCGCATAAAACCTTTTCGTGAGAGTACACACCTTCTGATAATAATGATGTAATACATGATTGAAAAAAGAGACGGACTGATCTAATGACTGACCTTTGAAGGCGTTTGTGTAAAAGTATTGCTCATGTACACGACGAAATTACATTGTGAGTGGATGCCAAGATACATTTAAATTTACAGAATAATGCTTAAAATCCGGAATCGTCTATTATTTATGTATATTATTATGCAAGTGAAATCATTATAATTAGTAGCAGCAATCTTGAAATGCTCTACTAATATTTATTCCATTTAGTTAGTCTAATAGGCCCTGAACCTGTTTGGGGAAAGCCTAAATCAAGAACAATTGATTATAATTTCAATTAATGCACTCTGACATCATAATTATTGATGGTCATATAATCACGACAATACAATTTTCAAAGATAGAGACAAATATTCCGTTGGTTATTTAATAATGAATTATGAGACACAACATTCTAGTAGAGATATTATGTTGTATGACAGTGTGATCTATTATTAGTCTCTAGATAATACAAAGGTGACGATGTAATGTTGAAAAGCTACTTGAAGCATTTTTAATTTTTTTTTTCAATTATCATTCATGGATTGCATTATCTTAAAGTTATGGCAACTAGCAGTTTACAGCTTTCTTCTCATTCATTAAGCAAACTCAATGTAAACAACAATCAGTTGACCTGCACACGTGACTGCTTTTATGATTACGTTTTCCATTGAGGAGGTTAAATGTTAAAGTAAGAAAGCCAGATTCAGGCTAGTATTAGATCAATAACCATTAATGTTCTGTAAGGATATGGGAGAGGAAAAGACATTGAGAGAAGGACTAATATTCTCATGAGACTAATCCATATTATGTTATGGCAACATAGGCAAACAAAATATACTTACTTGTCTGTGAAAGGGGATTTTGCTTTGGTTCCAATGCTTAATGTTGAATTGTGCATGCATTATTAGTAATAGTAACTTTTGTAAAATTCGATGTTTATTAACTTTACTATTAGAGTCACGCTGTATAGATACGAGTACAAACCATTGTCACGGCAATACGTATTTCATCCCCACACAACTGTGTTTGCAATTATATGCAATCTGCCCAGTATGGAGGACTTTCAAGTTGTTAAGAATGAGACAAGTTAGTTCTATGTTGTAGAATTATTTTAAAACCTAGTTTTTACTTCGGGTTCATGCGGGCCTAAGGGTAGACTAGTATCAATCATACACAATGGTGTTATGGATAACATAATGATAAAGGGTTAAAAGGGAATGAAAGCTGAGACTGATTGTCAATGGGAGAAGAAATTCAGTAAGACCAAAGAAAATAAGATCTGAGCGAGCCGCCTATTCTCTCTCTCTCTCTCTCTCTCTCTCTCTCTCTCTCTCTCTCTCTCTCTCTCTCTCTTATATGACTACATAAGCTTTGGTAGTGCACACTAGTTATGCGTGAGATGACTAATTTTTCGAGGAAATTAACGTTCTTACTAGGTTTTTATTTTCTTTGGCACGACCCGCTATTGAAAAGTGAGATAGAGAAGATAAAAGGGGAAGGTCACACACACATTCGGTGACTGGATGGTCACACTAGACTGGCCATTGTGGGAAGGAACTATAAAAATAAAACGTCAAAAGGCGACCTAGAGGCATGCTGAATCTTGGAAGATGCGAGGGAAATTTTGTAAATTCTACCAGCGAACATGGTTGTGGTTATATTTAATTGAATAAACCCAGGTAAAATAATGGCAAAGAAGATGCGGAAGTAAGCCACCATGAACACAGGAATAATATTTAATATAACCCTAATTGTGGTACACTGTAAATAAAAAGATTTAATGCAAATTGTCATCTGAGAATACCTTAAGGCTTAGGTGTATTATGATTGCGCTCCATAAGCAGGCGCCATCCTACTTTCTGAATGAAGATGAATCTTGTATAGCGATTGTGATGTGGGTTGTTGTTTTTTAAAAAGGTTTGCTTTTAGTGCTAATGTATAAGATTATTAACAATCCTTTAAAAGTCATACAGGAGATAAGATATCGTGGTTAACTATAACATCTATATAATTTTTATTTTTATTTTTTTCGTTTCAAGGGCTCTTCTCAGTTGTTATGTTATCTTTCCGTAAAGTTCAAGTTGTGATAATTGTATTCCCAAAACGTCTATGGATTACGAAAGTTTGAAGATGATGAGTCACCTCATTGTGATACACGAGTATTTCAAATAATTTCTTCTCTTCCTCTGAGTATGACTTTGATACTGTTAAACGTTAATGTAATTTTATGGAAGTCATACTGATTTAAAATCTTTATAAAGTATATTCTTGAAATAGTACATCTTTAAATAATGATTGTTTACATAACTTATAACACTTACGCCGAGCCCTACAAAGCATTGTACAAATGCATTAAAGTCTCATTTCATGAAGTTGGTCAGTTAAAATGAATGTTTCGTATGGGAGCACCCGCTATACTCAATTTGATTAAATGTGTCAGTAAATGTGATGAATATGAAGCACCATAAATACTCCTTAACACCAAAATAATGTAAAGTTTACTTTTGGCATTCCTTTTCTCATTCGTCACACCATTTTCAGTTCAAATGCCAGATATAAAAGATATAAAATGAAATTGATAGAACTTGGAGAAGAACCGTAGAAAGCGAAATGAAAGCTGTAGGACAGACTTGTGGTCAGATGTCAAGGTTGGCGCAGAACAGATCTGGATGGAAAGGCTTTGTTGCTGCCCTAAACACCACTAGGTGTAATAGGACATGATGATGGTGATAGTCGGTATCTCTTCACCAAATGCAGACTCACAGACTTTACATCAGTTATCCACCTAGCAGGCCATTACTTTTCACAAATATCTTGTCAACTCCTGGGGAGCATACAACAGCGCTAACCTGCTAGAATACGGATAAGATCATCCGCTGGGTTTACATCTGATAGACACTACGTGTAAAGAAACGTTTCCAACGATAATAATCCATTTTGTATAACGTCCGACAAAGCGAAAGCGGGAATCGAACTCAGACTTTCGCTAATCACTCAACCACAACGCCCCACAACCTTGTCATATAACACGATTTGACCCACAAAATGTAGTTCCCAAAGTGAATTTTGACAAAATATGCGACGTATATCAAAGACGATTATTTGGAAGATCGATGATTGAAAGTATATTATTTATGATAAAATGACTTTGAATTTCATAGAAAACAGTGTAACATATTTTGTAGAAGAATCAATTACTCTTTCTATGTAATCTTTTTGTGATAAAAACCAACTGTTGTTGATTTATGCATGGTTCTATGAAAAAAATAAAGCGTGTCTGCATACGACTAAGGAATGTAGTCATATTATAGAACCATTAGGTCATTGAGAAATCCCGTGATTTCATTCTGATAAAAGCGTTGCCAAAATTAGATCTTCAAAAAGGACCCTAAACCGAACAGGTGTTTTTGGTCCCAAACTTTGGACATTGTGAGGACCAGGCCATTATAATCGAGGTCATGACATTCCTTTGCTCTCGGGGCTGTCTTCCCTCTTTTTGTGTTTTCTTGTATTTCTCTTATGTTTTCATATTTTGACACTGAAAATTTAGCGCGAACTTCAACGTGCATGCATGTGTGTATGATGATAGAAAGCAAGAAAGAAAGAAGGGGAGAGAGAGAGAGAGAGAGAGAGAGAGAGAGAGAGAGAGAGAGAGAGAGAGAGAGAGAGAGAGAGA
>JASKDV010094113.1:0-14825 GCA_032466395.1 Aegires albopunctatus | reverse complement strand
TCTCTCTCTCTCTCTCTCTCTCTCTCTCTCTCTCTCTCTCTCTCTCTCTCTCTCTCTCTCTTACATATATATATATAACACCCTTTAAATGTTACTATTAAATAAAAAAGACTCATTTTTGTGAAGCAGAATTTTTCCAAGTTAATGGCTCAAAATTCAAATTAAACCTGCAGCCTCCCAACAATGAAATCAGATATGAATTCACCTCTAACTCTGAAGGCACAGACTGCTTCCTTCTCAATGAATTGACTGGTCAACTACTTCTGAAGAGATCCCTTCTATATCAGCCTTGCAGAGCTGCTGTATTCCTCGTAAGTCGGCATTTGTTGGTAGTATTATGCATTTTCATCTCCCTTGTGAGTGTAAAATAAATTTCTGGTAAAAGACGGCATCAAATTTTGTCAGTATGCAAAAGAAACTTCTCTTCATTAATGCTCATTGCTGTTAGCCCTGTAAGGGAATTGGGAAAGAATTTGTAATGTTACAGCCTGCCAGAATTAAGTATACTGCATGTTATGCACATTTTGTGGGAATACAAGATATAAGAATACAGATTATCTTTTCATCTTTGATAATCATCAACATTTGGCAAAATTATAAGCGTCTTCCTTTGTATGAACATATGATTGATGTTAAGTCTCTGAGACTGTCCTTACTTCTATAAAAAAAAAAATTTAATTTATAATAAATTTTTTCTCTTTTTAGAAGATAAAGAATTAGAAAATCATTTCACTTCTAATTTTGTTTTTCTTTTATCCAAAAGATGAAAGTTGTTGCTCGTGACCGTGGTACACCAGTGCTTTCAAGCGCTGAGACAAATGTGACGGTGTTTGTAGCACGTAATTTGTTTGCTCCTCGATTTGTGTTGACTCCCTATCAAGTTGAACTGGCTGAGAATGTCCAGATTGGCGAATTGGTCCAGAGAGTCTCAGCTGTTGATGATGATACCAGGGTCAGTAATGGTTATCAAATAATATAAATAATGATATTAGGATTGATTGTATTTTTTGAAAATTTTCTATCAATGCATCCTATAGTCATTTTTAATAAAAGAAAAATATTTAGAAATAGTACATTTGACTCCCCAGGCCGACTTTACCGGCTCAGGGCAACTGCACTTGGGCACCAAGCCCAGTTGTCCAGCTTAAGATGATAACACTTTACTTCCCAAATTTTGCAATGGCCCCTTTCAGAACATAAATAAGTTATGCTAACTCTATACTGTACGAAATGAACTGGATAAGAAGAAAGGTTTTCCTTACAAAACAATTTATTTAAACTTTGATACAATTTAAACAGAAAAAGACAAACAAAAAGAAAAGCCAACAAATTCTTGGGTCCAGCTGTGAAAATCCCATGAAGACTCAAAGAATTAAACATTTATTGATCACTTTTAAGATGCAGGATTTTATAACCATAAACCTTCCTTATAATGTGCAATTAAGAGACTTATAAATGACATTTTTCTTCTTGATTTATACAGCTTGTTCTGAGTATCATAAATTCT
This sequence comes from Aegires albopunctatus, assembly GCA_032466395.1. Classification (NCBI taxonomy): domain Eukaryota; kingdom Metazoa; phylum Mollusca; class Gastropoda; order Nudibranchia; family Aegiretidae; genus Aegires; species Aegires albopunctatus. The sequence continues at coordinate 13,318 of JASKDV010094113.1, read as the reverse complement.
AAATTGATGATTTATTAATTTTTTTCTCTATATGAATTAGACAGGAATTAATCTGATACCAATTGTGCAATAACTGATTGACATATATAATTGTTAAACTTGATTCCCTCCAGACTTATACGTTTTATATTCTTCACAATACATCACTTGAAAATTATAATGAAAAAAATTCTCAAGTAAAGTCTTTGCTATTTTTGTCTTCTTCACAGAGTCCATTCAATGTACTCAGTTACTCTGTAATTGGAGATGATTCAGCCACTACAATCTTTGTAATCAACACTACCGATGGCAGGATCGCACTTGACAAGTCAATCTTGCTAGATTCTGAAACCACCTACAAGGTAATTTTCCTCATCAATGTACCATTATAATTATATTCTTTGATTTATCCAATTATGACAATTTATTTCACAAGCATCCATAGAATACCAAGATCAATGAGTGAAACAGATCTCTTTGATTTAATACAGTGATTGACAAGCCTTTTTTAAAACTTCCAGATTCGTGTATTAGCAGCTGATGGTGGCAGCCCATCTCTAACAGCTACTGCTACAGTCAGTGTAGGAGTTAGGCGTAACTTGTTCTCACCTGTCTTTGATAACTTGCTTGAGGAGGTCACCGTTCTGGAGACTCAGCCTCTAGGTGTTGGCATTGTCCAAGTTACGGCTACTGACGCTGATACCAAGGTGAGTCTTTTTTCCTCTTATTTTGTTCTGAACTCTTTAACTCTGGCGAGCCGCTGTCAGCAGCTCAATAGAAACCCACTATGCTAACAAGCTGCTGTTAGCGGCTTGGCTTACTAGCTCTATTAATAACTTAGGCCTGCTATTTATCTCCCTTTAATTATCACTCTTAATTGTAAACAACACATTGCCACATGCAACATTAATTCCTGTTTCAAACGAAAGAAAAATTTCTCAAATTGAAGCAATGGGTCAAATTGTATAAATTTGTGAACATGATTATGATTAGAATTGTAGCTTGAACTTGCATTTAAGCCCAGTAAGAGATTCTACATCTCTAAAATCGCAAACTATTTGAACACGTCATTCAGACCATTATATAATGATCATTAAGTTAATATTGTCAGGTTCATGACAGCACAAACAAATGTGATTTAGTTTGTTAGTGTTTTTAAAGAAGAGGATTCAGACATGAAACGTTTTAAACTATTTTTCTTTACCATTTAATTCTTTCAGAATCCATACAATGTTGTGAGATTCGAAATTGTTGGCACTAACGAAATTCAAAGCTATTTCGTGATCAATGAAATTGATGGAACCATCTCTGTTAGACAGTCTCTGATTAATCTGGTTGGATCAAACCAGTATACGGTGAGTTCTTAAGATAATGGAACCAGGCTCTGATCGCCTTTTGTTTATTTTACTTTGATTGATAATTATATTACATTCATTCATATTGCTTTGAACAATAATATTTCTTAAAAGATCTCAACACATGGTATAGGATGTTAATCTTAGAAAACTATTGGTGAATAATTGTGTTTTGCTGTGCAGTTTTTCGTGATATATTTAGTTTTGCTTTTGATTCTATGTGGTGATTAACCTGTGCAATGGTTTATTGCTTTATATCAAGAATTTATGAAGAATAAAAGCTAACTGAAGCAGTAAAGACTAATCGATTTGAAGAATTAAATGGGGAGACTTTGTGGTTGCTGAATTAGTCATTTATGAATGATTCAAATAATGGAACTTGTTTGTGAATAGGATGAGGACTTTTTAAAACTGTTTCCGAATGATTATAACTGATACAGCTGAAGTAGTAAATGCTATTTTATTTTCCAAATGGATTTTGTCTCTTAACATTGGTTTTCAAATTTCTCCACATAATTTTTTTTCCCTTTAGTTCAATGTCAGGGCATATGATGCAGGCCCACAGTCACGTGAGAGCACACAGTTTGCTACAGTGAGAGTCAACATTATCCGCAATTCCAACTGCCCCGTTTTTGGAAACCTGCCAACTTCCGTCAACATTTCCCAGGCCTTACCAAGTGGTTCAAACGTCTTCAATGTCAGTGCTACAGATGCCGATCCATCTGTGAGGAAAATTAAGACATCCAGTCATTTGTTTGTCATTCTGAAGAAGAAAACAGGCCTGTTATAAATTCCTTTATGCTTTAGTAATACCTTTCCCTTGTCATTTGGATTTCAAATTTTGTTAAAATATTAAACACAAGGATGATGATGTTGATGGTGACGGATAATGATGACAATCTGTTATCATGATGATGATGATGATCATCATCATCATTATAATCATCATCATCATTATTATAGTAGGTGTTGTTATGTTTATTTGTATTATTGTTATTGTTATCATTATTTTCATTATCATTATTTTTTGTTGTTGTTGATAAACACAGGGACCCTACAGTACAATTACCTACAGCCTGATTGGTGATGACAATGGACCAGTTTATTTCCGCATTGATCAAAACACTGGCCGTGTCTTCCTCCGAATCAGCCTCTTTTCAGACAGCTTAGCTACATATAAGGTACAGAGTCGATCACTTATCATAGTTCCTGATGTATGTTATCATTTGTCCAATGTTTTATAACTTCTTATTCATTAGTAAAGTTATTCCACTTTAACAGTAGTGAAATATGAAAAAGTAAATGACATTGCTTCTCACCTTGCATGTCATCTAAATATTTTATTTGATTAGTATTAACTTAATGAGTCAATGACAACTTTTCACCCTTACTAAACAAAGAAGTGAAATAAATTTTTTTTCTAATAAATAATAATTATCTTCTATGTCTTTAACAAAATAGGACAATTTTGGAAACTCAAGCTCATTTCTAGAGCAAAAAGAAGAATCTAGATCAAAAAGGAAAAACAAAAAGAAAACAATTAGAGAACAAAATGAACCTTTACTCTTTGAATAAAAATAACAATAACAACATCTACTACAGCATGTGTTAATTGTAATATCACCCATTTCTCCTGCAGCTGAGAATTTCTGCTAGAGATGGTGGTGGCATCCAGGTGTGTGAGGTTAACCGCGTTCTCACAATTAATGTCAGACGCAATGAAAATGCCCCAGTTTGGACTGATCAGGACCTTCTCTACCAAGTGACAATTTTGGAAACTCAAAATGTTTTGTCTCCAATTATTCGAGTTGTTGCAACTGATGCTGATGTCAGCGTAAGTTTGTTGAGCATAAAGGAAATACGCTTTCTTGAGATTTTATTTTTGAATGTAATACCTATGAAAAAAGAGAAATAAATTGAACTGTTTGTTAGTTTACACTTAGTAATTGCTGTTGTATGTTTTTCGTTATCTTAGGATCTAAATCCTAGATTTATTTATCATAGAACTTTCTCATAACATTAGATCTCAAATAAAGATTTTACAATTCTAATATATATAATATATATATAGGACTCTTCGTGCCAGGGTAGCACATAAGGCCGGAAACAATGAACACCATTCTGTTCTATCTGTTGCCAATTCGGTAATCTGTCCCCAGGACGATCCCATCTTTCTCATCTCTCGTTCGACGCCACGACGCCAGGTCTCCAAAGGCCGCCCCCTTTTTCTGGATCCAGGTGGGGTCCATCTAAGGGCTGTTCTGACAATTGTATTCCTGTCCCTTCTGTGGATGTGGCCGATCCATTTCCATCTGCGCTGTATTATGGTGTGCGACAGGGGTTCCATTTGGGCTTTTCTAAGAATTACAATTCTAAAGAACCGATAAAATATTTTGGGGATATGGAAAGACGTTAAGGACTTGGAAGGACAATTTTTAGGAAGAATAACGTAGGGAAATAGGAAGAAGAGATCAACCATGAAGACAACGGGAGAAAGACATTGCAGAAATGTTAAGTGTCAATGACAGAGGCCGTAAGAATGGCAGGAAAAAGAAGCATGATTTTCAGAAATGTCATGAATTTGACGTCCACATTATGATAAGCAGAAGAGAGAGAAGAAAACTAATTTATCACTTTTCAGTAAAATAGTTACCTTTCTATCTTCAGTTTTGAAAGACTATACCTTTATTTGTTCTAACTAGGACATTTTTTTATATTCATCCTTATTCTATTTTTCTGTCTTTCTATCTTTCACTTTTTCTGCAATATAATTTATTCCACCCTATATATGTGTAACTGTTTATTAGCAAAAAACAATTCAGCAATTCAAATGATTTTGATTTTACTTTTCGTAGCCCATTGTACAACTGTTTCAACTATGACTTAAATTTTAACAATTTATTTTCCTCAACAGAGCCCCAACAACATTGTCAACTATCAGATCCCAAGCACAGGAATCAATGCCAACCAAAACCTGTTTACCATTAACCAAAACACTGGTGATATTTTCCTGAGAAGTTCCCTTATTGGAACATCAACAGACAGATATGAGGTGATGGACTAGTATTGCAATATCTTCTATTGATAAATATAATATATTACGAAATAGAAATAACACTCTCGCATTCCATAAGCTCTCACTTGCCTTTTGATAAAACAATTGTAAACATGTCGTATAATATAAGATAACCTTAAGAGAGGAAGACAAGATTCTTATAAAGAAAAGAGGAGAAAAATAATCCAGTGAAGCAAGAAAGATTTCAACCCGCAATCTCTGCAAGGCGCTCAATCCTTGCCAAAGCAGTGAGAGTATTCCTAATCAGTTGACCACCGAGCTTCACAAATTAAAAAAAGTTGATTTCAATTTAGTTTTTGAGACACTCCTCTATTGGCTAGTCCTAAATATAGAGACATGTTTTCAATCCTCTGTAGAGCCGCTGGACAACGAACATGACTTAGTGAATTTAATTCTCACAATGAAGAGTTAGCCTCGAAGTCAACAGTGATAGCTGATACTAGGACTATAGGGGTGGTTTATATAAAAAACAATTGTAAACATGTAGCATATTATAGGATAACCTTAAGAGAGGAAGACAAGATTCTTATAAAGGAAAGGAGCAAAAAAAACTAGTGAAAGCAAGCAAAAGGAGAAAGTGAAAGTTATAGGGGCAAGTAGAGATTTGGGGATGCGATTTTCGCTTGATCCCTTTATTTACCATTGCCACACTTTTTGAAGTATGGCAGCCCGTTCCGTAGAAAGCAGAGCAAGCCAAAGCTTATGGAATGTGGTAATGGAGACAAATTGTAGAATTGTAATTCATCAGTTTTGTTTAAACAACGATATTATGATAAATAGTACCATCTATTACTGATAGCTGAAATTCCTCAATACTTTTATAATTTGTTACCCTGGTAACTGTTTTATTATACAAACTTTTACAATCCTCGACAAGATCTGACTATCTATACGGCCAGGTATTCATTTTATGTCCTAGTAACATAAAGCCTCTTCCAAGGAGACAACATTCCAACCCAACCAGGAATTGAACTTTGGATATTTCAAACTCAAAGCCATATATCTACCACTAGGCCATGAGGCTACATGATGTGTGTCATATACAACGAGTGAAAAAATGCATACCTGTTAGGTCTCTTATCTTCTAGTCCAAGTTAATCGTATTTTTGAATTGCTTTATTCAAATTACAGTTTGAGGTAGCCGCCTTCGACAGTGGAACCCCAACACTTTTCAGTCAAAGGGCCACAGTCATCGTGGAGGTAATCAGAAATCAAAACGGACCTGTGTTTACCAACGAGCCCTACACTACTCAGCTTTCTCAGAATGCTGCAAGAGGATCATCCATCATTACTGTCACTGCCACTGATGCTGATTTGCAGGTGAAACAAAAAGCTCTAAAGTAATGATAATAATAATAATAAATATTCTTTATACAGCGCTTTTCCCTATTTTTAAAACAAGCTCAAAGTGCTTTACATGGTATAATAAAGTACCATAAATTATTAAGTTGAAGAATATACATACAGATAAATTATTACAATAAAGGTTTTGAAATATATAACGATAGAATTTTAAATTGCAGATATATATATTGTAATACATAGAGAGATGCTATACTTGTTATAAGAAAATGTCTTCAATTAAACTTTAACTCTGACTTAGACTTTTAATGATCTTTCAATATTCTTTGATTATTACTTTAAAACAGACATTCAGGATTATAGGTTGCATTTTTTTTTTTTTTTTTGGGCTTAATGCAAATCAATAATGTAATAGTTCAGTATTGCTTTATCTTGTTTTAATAACCATAAGGATATATATATATATCTTTTTGAATTTTGTTAATTCAAGGTTCTGCTTAATATCAAAGTAATTAGTATTTGATAACATAGCATGAGCATTGTACAAATCTTATGTAATAAGATATGTGTAATGATTGTACAATTATAATAGAAATGTAATTTCTTGAAAGAATTAATAAAGTAACAATAAACTTCAAAGCTGAACATTTATAACATTGTGCAAAATTAGAGAAAAGCTAAAAAGGGACAAGGGAAAGTTATATAATTTGCCACACTTGATATGCATTTCTATATTTTTTCTTTTCTATTTAGCCTCCTTTGAACACAATCTTCTTTGACATAATTGGAGATGATGCAGCTCCAACTTTCTTCAGCGTCAACTCTGCTACTGGTGTTATCTCCTTGGAACAGTCCATTGCATCAGATCCTACTGATAAATACACGGTACAGATACGTTTTCCTTCTTGAGTATTTGGGTTGTTGATTTTTAAAGATGTGTATGATTTTCATTTTATTATTTAATAGTACAGACCTCCCTAGTATTACAGAAAATGTGTAATTATTACAGAAAACCTATTCAAACCACACCAAAATACTAAAATTACAAAACTTGCCAATAAAATACAGATTTTTGAGATAAAATAAAATTTGACGATGGGATCACTTTTAATCTACTTGTAGACTAGTAGTTCATACCCTTTTCCATCAAGCCGACATTCAAGATGCTGTAGTTTAGACATTCAGATCTCCATGTAGGTCTAGAATCTTAAAAAAAATTAAACATAAAACCTTCTTTGAAGAAAAGAAAAGTGGCACAAGCACTTTAAGTTTTAAGACAACATTCATATTAACATACCCCAGTTATTCACAACAAGGTTGTAATAACATTTTTCAGATCCGTGTCAGGGCACAAGATGGCGGCACACCCAGGAGGAGTGACATCACCAAAGTGGAAGTCAACGTAGAAAGGAACTTGTTCCCACCTGTCTTTAGTGATAGGAATTATGCCATCCAGATCTTAGAAACACAGGCCGTTGGCTCTGCTATTGGCATTCGTGTAATAGCTTCTGATGCAGACACCACTGTAAGGGATTTTTGGATGTTTTGATGATGATAATAATTATATTATTGATGTTGATATTATTGAAGGTATTAATGAAGATGAAGGGATCATATATAATCTTTGAGAATGGCAGATCCCAGGATATACTTTGTTAATATGCTCAAATTCAAGTGTGACGACACCTTCCTACTACTCCACCCTGTCCCTTTATTCTTTTGTTATAATTTGTTGCTGCTTTGTTTCTGATTTGTTTTTTGTTTAAATGTTATAAACAAAAATCTGATTTATTATTGCTTTACAATAGTATTTTTTAATTATATTTTGCGATATCAACCAATTTAATAATTGTTATAATGATGAAGACTGTAAAACTAATATCAACAAATTTCACTAAGCAATCTATTTTCTCTCACACAGAATCCAAACAATAATGTCCGTTATTCTTTGAGTGGTGATACTTTGGATGAGTTTTATTTCTCCATTGATTCAGTAACTGGTGATGTTCTCCTTAAACGCTCCTTGACTGATGGTCAGAATAGGAATTTTACTCTGTTCCAAGTAAGTTAACAATATAACATTGCCCTGCTCTTGTAAATCCATCATTATATTAAATAAAATATCTGTCTCAATTTTACTTTACACATCTCATTAAATCTGTAATCCATCCCAATTCAATTCAATGCAATTTATTCATATTTATTTATAAAGTAGATGATCCCCAACTTTTGTGGGACTAAAGATGTTGTAGAGTTTTAAAACTGATATTGAAATGATGCATCATTATTATGTTTGGGTACATGTACAGTGTAGTTTCAATTCCACTTTGATCAGAAGTGTTTGAAAATTTAATTGACTGTTACCTGATACCACTAAGAAGGGTATAATTTTTTTTTTAATGTGAATGGAATTTTTAGTTTGTTCCTTTTATTTTTGTAAATCGCTCCTTGTTTCAATTTATCAGAAAGAAAAAAAATCAGTAAATATTCATTGTTAAATGAAAAAGAAAATTTTCGAAGTATGCTTTAGATCTCAATCATGAAACTGATTTTTAGTGAGAAGTGGTTAAAAGTGGTATGGTTTAATAGATGAAGTACATACATAGTTAGTTCTACTCAATTATTATTATAGATGTGTACAAAATTTGAAACTACGTTAGAAGACAGTCAAGGAATGATAATCCCATTTCAATGAAGAGTCATGATACATAAATTGTCATCACACTATCCTATGTCCTTGTTTTTACAATATAGAGATAATGAATTTACATTAATACAACATTATTGATATTGAATGATGTTTAACAAGAAATAAATGCATTTAATTAAACTTCTTCTACATGTATGTAGTATTTATGCTGCTTTTGTCTAACAATCTTTTTTTCTTTACACATTCCTCAGTTCCAAGCTCTTGCCACTGATCTAGGTACCCCATCACGCTCTGCTGTACCATCGGATGTGACTGTATCCGTTGTCAGAAACCAGTTTGCTCCAGTGTTTGTACGAACACCTTACAATACTGTCATTCAACAAAATCAACCTGGAGGTTCGAGTATCTTCCAAACCACAGCTGCGGATAATGATAATGTTGTAAGGGTTTTATTTATTTTGTAACGAGCAATGCTTATGATGCAAACATGGAAATAATGTGTTCTTAACTTAATGATATCATTAGTATTTAATTGGAGAAAAATGTATGCTTGATACTTCAATACTTGGTTTTCTTCAATTGCCTTTTTCTTTTCATATTTTGACCAACTAAATACTTTGTATGAAAATAATTATAGGTCTTCTTAGCTTCAATATGTATTTCTAATCATGCTATTCTATATATTTCATTTAACTTGTTACATTGCAACAATTTAACTATTATGTCTCATTCATTTATCTGTAAATTTTCAGCCCCCTTTCAACACTTTGACCTATGAACTTATTGGAGATGAGAATACTCCAGTTTTCTTTGCCGTCAATGCGAATAGTGGTCTTCTCTCTCTTAGACCTACTGCTAACTTGACCACTGATACTGAGATTGTCTATGTGGTGAGTTGTCCTTTCTTTTTGTTAGTTGTAGTTATTATGCAGGGTAAAGGTTTAACTTTCCCAAATCATTTGCCAAATTACTGAAATTACGTAATTAGTTTCGATGCTCAGTATTTGAAAATTGTGTAATTTATTTTTCATCACGATCATCAATTTGGTATTTTTATATATTCACCTTTATTATTTGTCAATTTATTTTTAATGCAATTTTTCGAATCGATAAATATTGCTGGATCCTTAGACTTTAAATGTTTTGTACACTTTGATTTATAAACGCTTTATTATTTTAAAATTATTTTTACATTCGTATCTCAAGGAAAAATTTGCTTTTCCTCCCTTGTGCAAAGCTGATACAAAATCCCCTCTTTTTGAATAGTATGATATCGAATTTGAAGTTAAATCTCCCCTTATTTGAATTTATCTTCAGGCCCGTGTCTTGGTGAGAGATGGAGGATTCCCAAGCCTCACTGCCACTGCCACTGTCTCTGTTGACGTTAATAGCAATTTGTTCCCACCAGTGTTCAACAACACCAACTTTATCCAAGTGGAAATCCTAGAGACTACCACTGCAGGAACTCTTATCACTCAGCTCTTTGCTCCAGACAGAGATGTGACGGTACTATTTGTTGCTCTAATATTTGATTGTCTTGAACGAGATTGAATTTAGATGATTAGAGATATGCTGAAGGAAGGAGATCCTTCTTATTTGCTACTCCTGTTTCTTTCATTTTATGTGATTTAATTTTTGATAATGAAGGACGTGCTGAAGGAAATCGATTACCATTACTACTCTTTTTTCTCCAGTTGCTCCTGTTACTTAAATATGAATAATTATGGTTTTTGTAAAGCATTTTATCTTGATTCAATAAGATCCATTTTATGATAAAAAGGAAATAATATAGCTACATAGCTGCTAATATAAAATTTGTTAGAATTGAGAAAATCAAAATGCCATATATATTATAAATATTCAGGATTATGAATTTTTCCAGTATTTATTATGAATGAAAAGAAATTGAAAACTGTTATCTCTGGCTTTGTAAACATCTTATTTTTTTCCCCTTATTGATCATTTTATAATGATAAATAGATGTTCATTTAATTAATGTTGTCCTCATTTCAGTCTCCTGATAACGTGGTTGTCTACTCCATCATAGGAGATGATCGTGCAAGCAAATTCTTCTTTGTCAATCCAAACTCTGGTGTCATCACCCTTCTCAAGTCTGTCCAAAACATCAACATCAATCTCTTCAGGGTAAGATAATGAATTAACATAGCAAAACTGCTAAAATATTATCTACCAAAATACTTGCAAAATTAAGTTGTTCTATTATATGCTATTGAGAAGTTCAGAGAGAATTCAATTTCACTGGCTATCTAATAATAGATAGGATTGTTTTGTTCATTTGAAATATTATGTTTGCACAGAATAGAAAGGATCTTTTTTATAGCGCCCAATGCTAAGATTGATAATTTATATTTTGCTAATCATATATAATAAGGTCTCCATCATCTCTTTCTCTAATGTCATTCTAAGTCACATGGACAAAATTTGACATAGACTAAAATGAATTAGTTTCTTGACACTGAATCATTCCTGTATTGATCTAAAAAAAAATTAATACATTTTATTTTCATAGGTCCGTGTTTTGGCCACAGATGGAGGAATCCCACAAAGATCGGATTTCACTTACGTTGAAGTAACTGTAAGGCGGGAGACCGGAGTCCTAGCATTTACTTTGCCAAGCTATTCTGTTGTCATTAGTGAAAATGTAGCTCTAAATCGTCTTGTCTTGACCACCAGAGCTCAGCCAGGGGTGAGATTTATGATATTATCTATAATGATTTGAAATTCTTATACAGCACCCATGTCCATTAATGCCTTATGACTAGACTTTTTAAAATAGTATGGAGATATAAAATAATGGATGTCTTTAGAAATTAGGGAAAAATTACGGCTTTGTCCATTAATTCAAAAGATGCATTATGACTAGACACATTAAAATAATATAGAAACATAAAAAAAAGGCCTTAGAAAATGGTGGAAATTATTAAACAATGATTAATTAGCTTTATTTTTTCTCCTTGTATAATTTGGCAATAACATGATGGAACCATTTCTATTTGAAAATGCCTTTATTTAACCATTTGAAGTTGTCAGCATAAACTGGTTACAGTATTGCTTTAATAGAGAAATGATTATATAATTTTTTATAAGCCATATTTGTGATTCCTTAAAGAGATGTAGCTTTATTTTTCTGAATCTATGGTAGCTCGTTGCAATATGTGAACAAGCAATCCAAGATGTAGATTCGCTCTAATGAATGATGAATTAAAGTTCCTATCCTTTTTTATACTTTATATGTTGTTTTCAGAAAGTTTCAGTAGGTTTTTATTTACCAATTCATTTATGCTGTAAAACTATAATGATTGTAAATCCCATCATTGTCATAAATATGGAATGAGTTTCCGTTTGTGGACAAATCTAATCACAAAATTCAATGTTGTTGTTTTTCAGACTCCAGATTACCGTGTTCTAGGATACAACCCAGCACCAGCGTATTTTGGAATTAATTCTAACAACGGGGCAATCTCCATCATCACTGATCTCAGGTCTGATCCAGCTAAATTGACATCCTACCAGGTAAGCTTCATTGACTTATCATTTTTAGTTCATCACAATGCAAATCACAGCAGTGTTCATAATATAATTCCTCATGCAATCTATTCCAATAGGGGTAAAAAAAAATTTGTTTAAAAAGAAGTTATCAAAGAAAAATATGCAATGTTTAGTTGGGACCTTAGTGCAGGTGGAATATTGCAATATCAATCTTACAGAGATAAGAAATGATCATATATAACCCATTTTACTTGTAATTTATGAGGAACGCTATACTTTATGTTTTCAACCATTTCCATAGCTAATTCCATTATGAAGGGCGTAAATGCAATTGAAAGAGTTGAAAAATGTGTTGTTATGACGTGAGTAAGTGAGCAATAGTATGCATGTCATATTTTTGATTTAATCATACTTATAATGATTGTATCTGAGCAGTCGAACGCTTTGTAATTTCCTTTTGGAGCAATATAGTTTGTTTTATCTATCTTATTGAATCTTTCTTTCTTATTATAATCATCCTCATCAGATATTGAAACATTTGTTTCTAATAGAAATGATTTAGCTTTAAGAAAGCTATGTGGATGAAGCTTTATTTTTATAGAACTGGGACTTGATTGAGAATAAATATTGGGATTTTTCCTTCTAGGCAAAGCAATGGGAATCATGTCAGAACTTGCAATGATTGATTCCTGTCATGTACCTTTTGATTAAGTTTTTTTTCTCTCTTTTCTGATTAACTTATCTTGTCTAAAATACTAGATTGTATGCAATTCCATTTACATTGTTGTGTTTTTAATTTATCTTCTTATGTTTTAGCTATTGCATATAAAGCAAAATCTCTTTATTTGATAGCTTTTGGTCGAGGCCACCAGTAACACAGGAATCAGTGTACAAAGTGCATCTGCTCTTGTCAACATCACTGTCATCCGTAATGAGAATGGACCAGTGTTTTCACAGAATAACTATGCTATTCAGGTGCAGGATACCATTGCAATCGGAACCATCGTTCTTCAGGTTCAGGCCAATGATGCGGATGGGGTAAGAATTTCAATTCCATTTGTGGTGATTCCTTCTATTTCTTCTTCTTTCATTTACGACCAAAACTTCCCTTCCTATGGATGGTCTCTTAATTATTGTAGGCCTATGAGCATTGCTGATTTAAAGTCTTCTAGTGTCTATGTCAGGTAAATCACTCCCTAAACATATTCTTCCATGTTACTAATCTTTGATACTTGTTGGTATTTAACAAAGTGATTTTTCATTCAATGAAACTCCCAGCCAACAAGTCCAATTTTTATCGGTTGCATGGATAACATTTCTTTATGCCTAAAGTTTTCCACCACAAAATTTTATAAATTATTTTTTATCAATATTGTTATTATTATTAATATTATTATTATTATTATTATTATTATTATTATTATTATTATTATTATTATTATTATT
>JASKDV010094002.1:0-14827 GCA_032466395.1 Aegires albopunctatus | reverse complement strand
CGACGCAGTAAACTGTAGAAATCGTTACCATTGCTGTACTGGAAGTCCTTATTGTCGAGTTCTTGGCCGATCTGTTTTGCTTTTGTGATGAGCAGCTCATCGCTCAATGACATATTTTTTGTCCTTGCATAAGCAAACCATCAAGCCAGGGTATTCTCCAGGTCTGTAAAGGAAACTGCTTTCAGTCGGGTTCCAGTCTGGTTATCACTGATGGCCAGCCACTCCATAGCTTTTGTTATATCACTGATTGTCTAAAACATGATTCTTGGCTTAGGTCAGACGGGGGCTGCTGTACCTGGTGACTCATAGGAGCATATAGGGCAGCTAACGACCCTTGAATATCCTACCTCTTACCTCTTATCACTGATTGTTGATCTAGCCATTTCAAGCACAAATTTCTCTTTTGCAAAATGTTGTAGCTCCGCTATTGTCATCTTCAGGTTATCATCTTTTTTTTTTCACCAACTCGCGCTTCACCTGAAGGGGTATCTCTATTCGACGACATGTTTAGACTTAGACTTGGACACAATGTTAGTCTTAGGGTCTAGTGGTGAGAAGGTCTGCGAGCTACGACTAAATATCCAGGCTTTAGATCAATTAAAAAAAGCAATTGTAACCATACTTATCAATGATCAAACAGACAGAAATATGATTGATGAAAACAAACACCTACGATATCGCATCGAACGAAAGGAGGCGGAGTCATATCGAGTGATGATCAACAACTTACGTCAGCTGGTCATTCACAAGTTTACTCAATCTCCTGCTACGAGTCTAGTGAATGCTCGAGCAGTGAAGATAAAAGGCCTGTCTGGGATCTGGTTTCTTTATTGCATATGTGTAGATGTGAGAAAAGTCTGTCTGGTTCCCGTCTTGAAACACATGTCACAGTGTCCCTGTTGCAAAAGGTGCGAAAAGTGATACAGTACGTTTGTGTTTAGAAATGACCTGACAAATGAAAACCAGATATCAATTAAGATAAGTTCATCGGTTGCTGTTGATGTGGAGAAAATGTTCGGAATAGAGAGGTAAAAGTAGCGATTCGTCCCCAAAAAGGGGGGGTTCGGATTGGGAATTCCAATTTCCGGTTTAGCATACAAAGAAATAATAAGAACAAAATCTGTTCCTAGAATATTGTTCGGATAACGGAGGGGTCCGGATTAAGGAGGGCAGATTGTACTTGTGTCAGACTGAACGCATCGTTTAAAATTTTTTCAGAAGATGCATCAATTTATTTGACTGCAATATTTTGCAACCCATTATCCATAGACTCTCTTTTCTAATATATCTTAATTCAGCATCATTTTCTGGCAATGCAGCTCATATCTGACATTTTTTTTAAAATGGTTCACCTCAATGAAAAATAATAATGCATATTCTGAGACAATGCATTGTTTAACAATCCATTCAAAACTTTTAATTTATTTCAATGTTTATATTTCAACTCAGATCAATCAGGCCCTGAAGCTGATGCCAATGACACTTCAAAAGAAGTGAAAACTACAGAAGGGGAAGAAGAGACCAAAGAAGAAAAAAAGAATAGGTAACATGCATTAACAGTGTTCTCAATAACAACCCTTTTTTGAGGCTCTTTGCCAATTATTGAACTTGAAATGAAGTTACATAAATTTTGGGCATATCTTCAATAGCTTTGAATTATCAACTCATTTTTTATCAAGCATTTATGATAGTATTGTAACGACTTAGAGGAAAGTTTAAATCACTCAATCTCCAGCAAATAAGAAAACCCGAATAATAACCTGGTGACCAAAAAAACAACATGCACCCCAAAGGAATATCTATATTATCTTTGTAACCAATACAACAGTCTGCACCAAACTTGAATGGAAGAATGTTCATCTGGATTTAGTATCAGATAAAAAAGAAAAATCCCTTGACATCCATCATGAAAGATCATTTGGCGGATAATATTGATATGTCCTCATCTGGTGTAAAATTGTACTTACAATCATTCACTTAAAAAAATATGCATATTGTTTGCATCCATATTCTAAAATTGGTTTAACTAAGGTTTTGAAACATTGCTCTTTAATCTTTCTTGGGCATTTTGCAGGTATATTTCTTTTTAAGAATGCTAGAGTATTATTTGCTTTTTGGCAGACTGATTTCTTTTGGTCTTTCCATCTTAATTCATCATCTATTGTAACTCCTAAGTATTGTGCACTTTTAGTTTCCTTCAGGCTTTGATTGTGGATGGGGCTTATATTCGAGCGACTATGGTATGCATTATTCTCACGATTCCTATGATTTTGGAAAAATTTTCAAATCAATGCATCGTTCCCATTATAGATCATTTCCAGAACAAATTTTTTAATGTATGCATTGTTCCCATTATGGCTAATCCCCTTAGGACAATTTTTTTTCAATGTATGGATAGTTTCCATGATTGCAGATCCTTCCTATGATTGCAAATCCCTTCCCATGATTGCAAATCCCTTCCCATGATTGCAGATCCCTTCCCATGATTGCAAATCCCTTCCCTCCCATGATTGTAGATCCCTTCCCGTGATTGCAGATCCCTTCAGGACAAAATCTTGAATTCTTAATTACCCCATTTGTGACATCATACAATGCCTCATAATATAGATGTATCTTTATTGACTTATCTTAATTGATAAAGTTGTATAATTTGTATGATTGCTCAATAAATAAAGTGTTATTGATTTGAGTGAGAAAAATGTTTGCTATGAAAGTTTGCATGAGATGTTAACTTATCATTCTTATTGTCATTCCAATAGAACATTCAAAAAAGAAAGGTACCAGTCAGAAGAGTGGCTCAGGGCAAACTGAATGGCCTCCTTTTCCCCATGCTCCTTCAACTTCAAAGCAATATCAGGCTGAACAGTTTGCTGACAATGACATGTCTTCTCTTTTACATGAAAATCAATATCTTAAAACTCAAGTATGCATCCCTTTGGATTGTATGTATTGACTATGTATAATAATATAAATTCTAGCAGGGATTTTAAGAATTGTTTATTCTTTGACTATGCTACTTAGATGATTATATGACATAAATAAATGTTTAAGAGGTCTCAAATCCTGTTTTCAATATGATGTTGTATTTTTAATCTTTGGTATGAATAAAAATGTGCTACTTCAAAGTGCAACGTATTGAATTGTTTTAAACTGTGCTATTAGCTCAAATTCTTTGATAAGAGGTGTCTCAATGAGCCTCATTAGCTCTTTAGCCGAACAAAATCTATTTTTGTTTTGTATTGAGAATAATCTTTCTAGAAATATGTTTTGATTGCTATACTATATATGGGTATAGAAATAATGTGTTAATGCGTGCACGCAATTAATGTATACACATATTTGAAGAAAATCATCAAGGAGTATTTTGATTGCAAAGTTATAGAGATAGGTCCATGTGGGAAAATAGTTTACCTTATCTCCTTTTAATGTTCTGCTTTATAATTTGTAAGTTCTTTAGAAGCATTCATATATCAAAATGATTGATTGGAATCGTTAACTGAAAAGTTTGTTAGTATTAGTGGATTACTTACGGTACTTTAAATGTACCGACAAGTTATTGATTATTAGTTACAGCTCTCAATTTATCTCAATGATTTATAATTTTTATAACATCTTCTGATTGCCATCCAGTGGATTTTTGTATTATGTTATAATAACTGCCAATTTTTAAAAGGTCTTTGCATTAACCTTTTACAATTTCAGCTGGACCAACTACACCTTGAAATGGATCAACAGCGAGTCAATTTGAGAAGATCTCTAGCTGAAACTGAGGCAGCAGCCCGTCTCAACAAAGAAAGACTAGAAAATCAGGTGAAGTTTCAAATACAAAATGATAACAATAATAACTTCATTGTTTTATTTTTAATCTAATATAACAATAACTTAAATTGATATTAAATGGACCTGCATGATATAAATATCTAGATTTATACATGGTTGATAAAATAAATGATAAGTATAATACCCCATACCATGTTGATAATTGCATAACGTGAGACCAATACTTTTAATTAAAGTGTCTAGACTGAAATATGACTTAATATCACATGTTTGGCTTCTTGTCACAGAAACTGAGATAAGCTTTATCACCATAGGCCACTTTCTCTTTTTATCTCAGTGAAGTTTGCGGTTGCTAATTTCAGATAGAAGATATGCAAAATAAACATCAAAGAGAGATGCAAAGACTGCAAGCTGAACAAGCCTTACTTTCCTCTTCAGCCAAAATTACAGAGTTGCAAAACAAATGTGATGCTCAAGAGGTATTTTGGATTTCCTTACGAAATAAACGCAAAAAATAGATCGATAGATTGATAGAAGTCTGAAAAATTGTCAATCAATTTGACTCACACCCAGAAATGCAGCATGAGTTGTGATGGTTGAATGGTTAAAATGGTTGGCTGCAATTGAAAGACTCAGTCCTCAGGAAAACTGAATATATTTTCCTTACTACGCTAAGGTGTAAAAGGAGAACCAAGTACAGGCAGCAGATGCTAGGAGGAAAGCGCCAGTAACTGTCCACTCTGTTTAACCCTTTATATGGCGGATGATTTGGGTGCTTTACAGAGCTTCCAGCGGCAGACTATTTTTCCAATTTGTCCTTGTTCATGGTTCTGCCACTGAAAACCTCATAACTCATAAATTATGAAGCCTACTGCTCTGCATCTTATATGGAATTGTTCAGAATTGAATGCACAATGCAATGTTGATACATTAAATTAAACATTTTAAAAATGTATCACATACTTGATGTTGATTAGGTTATTGTTTGTGATTGAAGTTCACTTCCTAGGCCTACAATAAACCTCGAAGCATTCAGGCAAACAAATGCCAACTTAAATACTATTGTTTGTAACATTATTTTCTTCATCTATAAAGACCTTCACTGACACTATTTTCACCGTAAAACTCATCAAAAATTATTTAAACAGTGAAAAGTCATTGTAAAGCGTTTAGAGGCTAAGTTTCCTTGGCAATAAGTGTTATATGAGTAGCTTCTTTAAAGTTCTTGGAGCGTAAACTTCCATCTCAAATGCACAACTTTTTAGAAAGAAAGAGGCATGTGATTCAAACTTCTCTAATTGAATTAAAAGTAATTTTTTTCACTGGAAAATGTTTAAATAGACAACTAAAACCTTCTGGTAGTGATCTAACTTCAAATAGTGAATGTAGTATAATAAAAACAGATTGAGCAGTGTATTACGGGCAAGTTGACCAATGGGAAATCGTAGACAGACTTGCGACAATAGTTGCGAGCACCACCCAAAACAACGTCAATGATAACAATGATAAAGTGGTGTTATAATAATTGTTATATTCCTGCATCTGCTTTTGAGCTTTATCTTTGTCTTCCAGTCTGGGCTTGACTAATACTGAAATATTTTACTAGTTAGTTTTCGTATGATCTAACATCCATTGTACAAATGATTTAAATACCAGGTAATGATTCGACATCTACAAGTCCAGCTCAAAAAAGTGTCAGCAGAAGCAGACCAAGTGCCACATTTAAAATCAAAAGAATCTCAATTACAAGCCACTGTAGAAGAACTGCAAGCCAAACTTCGGGATGCTAAAAGTGTTCATGCCCCTGTAAGTGTATTATTTAAATTTGCTTGAAGAGTTTTTAAATGCATTATATTAAGAATGTTATTCTTGTTGCAAGACTGCTGGGAATAACCCCTGATTAGGAAAGTATCAAGATTTTGATAGGCTATGCTCCTTTAGAAAAGTTCAAATGCCGGAAGAGAAAATTATATTGGATGTAAAAAAAAAGTGTAACCACTTTGATGTAGTATATTATCTGTTGTCATATCCAGAGTATTTGGTCTCAGTCATGCCAGGCTTAATACTAGTGAGTTGAATGTCAAAAAATTCAATTTTGAGCTTGCTAACCTAATTAAGTTGGAAAGTTTTGGCATGAAATTGGACAATTTATTTGTGCAAAATTAAATTTTTTTATTTATTGCCATAGCAAAAGTAATACATCATAATGTCTTGCTTCAGAGCTAGTCCTTATTTGCCATCTTGATCACCACAATTCAACACACAACACATAAGATTGTAATTAATCATAAATTCCATTCAAACAGAATATCTTCACTGCCCTTAACAAAACATCATCTTGATATTACTAAAAGTAGTGGGAAGGGCTTAACTCAATACAATAAATAAAAAAAAAAATTCATTCTTGAGTCTTCCTAAAACTATCCTCTCTTCATTAGATTAAGAATTCCTATTTCAGTACAATTTAGTATTAGAGAATATAGATCTAGATCTAGAATAGAATGTAAATGTATTCATCTACAATGGTGTTTAGTCCGTCAGACAGAGGCATAATTGAGACTCTTTTTAATAAGAAGTTTAAAAGAAATTTGTTCAGAGTAATGGCATGCTTTCAAAACAGAGTTGGGAACAAATTTCTTAAGAAAGGAAAAAGGAAGATGTTAGTCAGTTGGAAAAAGGGATGACGCATGGAGAGAGTGACTTTAATAATCATTTGAAGCATTGACATGTACACAAAATTTTCTTTCAAATTTTTGATATTGCAATTTCAACATACTTTCAATAAATACTCCACATCTTTTTTGTGTGATTTATACATCTTTTTATATGACAGATGCAATATACATTTTTCCTTCCTTGTGTGAAATTTCATTGGTATTGAACCATTAGTGCTTGAGTTATTGATCATCAAATTCTTGGCAGTTTTTTTAACACCTGATAAATTTATTGTGCTCAAAAACTACTATATTACCTTTCTCCTCTGAAACATATTAAGAGAAAACTTAAAAAGTCTTTCTTATAATGATGACATGATGACACCGTAAAAGTTTGCCTGCCTATGAGAGAACGAAAACCTTTCTTTAAGATGAAAATATTAAGTAATGTGTTGTTGCTTTTAGTAAATCATATGCCTATGAGGAAAACATTTAAAGTTATATAAAGTAATATCAGTGTATTATGATAAGTTATTTACAAGGTTCCATTCACAAGACAAGGATCACCTTAGGATTTTATTCAAAAGTGGAAAAAAAGAAAGAAGATTCATTAGTTGTTTTATAATGTTGTGAAAAAGTTTGCTCCACTTTAATGTGATTTTAAAAGAGGAATAACACATTATTTCAACACAGGAAATGAGGCACTTTGAATCTTTAGAAAATAAATTGACAAACTTAGTTGAAAGACAGCGCAGACGAGAGGTTGATTTGGACTCTATGGTGAAAAAGAACAATGTGAGTTCTCGACAAGACTTAGAAGAAGAAGTGGAGAAATGGAGGAAGCTTGTGGACAACAAAAATCAACAGGTAAATGGACATTGTTACTCATTGTTAGAGGTTTTGAGGTTTTAGGGGTAGTTTGACGTCCCTTTGGTAGAGCTGCAGAGTACGCCAAGCCTCTCCTAGCCAACCGTTTGCTAATATGGAAACTCCCCGATGACACGCTCCATGTGAGTGAACCATCGGGTTCACAGGGACTAGGCCTAATAATAATTTTAGACCTAGTTACCATACCCAACCAGAGTGCAATGGAAGGGTCCGTTTTAAGATAGATATTGAGGTAGTATAAATTAACTCTTTCTCCGAAGGAGATTTCCGTAATATGCCGGAGCCGAATTCTACGCTCCATCGTAACCATGTTCACAAAAATATTTATACAATTTTAACTACTACATCAATTTGAGATTTTTTAAATTTCCCCTTTTGAAACAGGGATAAACGTTGCATGTGGCAATTTGTTGGTTTACAATGTGTTGTGATAATGAAAGGGAGGTATTAATAGGCATAAGTCATTAATAGAGCTGGTTAGCCAAGCTGCTGACAGTGGCACGTCGGCATAGTGGGATTTCTATAGTCACTGACAGTGGCTTGCTGGAGATAAATAGCTAAAAGCTCTTTATATTTTTCAAATTAGCTTTGTTCCTCAAAATATTTAATTAGATAACATTATGTTAATGTTGAGACAAACCCCTCCTATATCTTGGCAATGATTTTAACATACAACTTAGACTCCAATTCTGACCACAAATTGCGAGTGCATTTCTAGGCTTAAATTAATCAACACAAATGGCTAATGAGAACATTGACAGTTGTCATTTAGATTAATATGTGAATACCTTGCAGTGTATTAATGGAATTTTGTATTATTTCTCAATCTTTCAGCTTCAAGTTTTTAGAACTGAATTGGATTCCATATTAGAAGTGTTAAAGATGTTGCAAAGACAAGGGATTACTTTACCAGTCAGTGCTATGTTCAGCTGATGGAAAAATAAAGACCCATATAACATGACAACTAAACCATGATACCTGATAGAATTAAAATGAAAAAATCCCATACTCAAAAGAGAGCCTGCATTGAAGAATCAAGTTGTTTTTGGCTTATGGTGTGCTTTCACCAATCTATGTAAGTTAAGTTTTTCATTTGCTGCTTGGTCTTCCTATGCAACTCCTCATTATGCATAAGTTACTTGGGGTAGAGGGAGAGGTCTGGCCCAAGAAGCACTGCTTTTTCTTTATCTAAAGCTGGACATCACCTTTCTAACTTTATATAAGAATGAGCATTTACAAACCACACCTCACCCTAAACAGCAGAAATTCAGGCATTGGAATCTCCTCTTCCCAGAGGGAGGAAGTGGCCACCACAGCTGCAACCTTGTCAGGCATTTATGCTAGCTAATATCAATGTCTTCTGTAGTCAAATTGATATTATTACATATAATTACATTTTTCAAGGAGGCAATAATTTAAGGAATTGCATTTTAGCTATGTTTCAGTAGAATAATTAATGATTATCTTAAGCAATCATAATCTTAACTTGACTAGGTCGTCTGAGATAACTAAAGTGAAATATTTATATAGTAAGTTAAGTCATATTTCAGTTTAATATATTTTTATCATCCTAACATTTTCATTAAACATAATGCATATAATCAATCAGTGGCCATAGTTCATTTGTAGATATATGTCATTACAAACACATAACTGAATTCTGGTGCCTTACTTCCTATTCATGTCTAATGCCAATGTAACATATTATTGGACGTGTAGAATAAAGTTTCAGAACTTTTAAGGCCTGTTTCTTTAATATCACAATTAGTTTTAATAAAGATCCTTCCTCTTGTTTTTTTGTTTGTTGTTTTTTAGAGTTTCATTGTTATAGAGAATTTCAAATTTGTTCCCCTTGTCTGTGACATAAATTCAACCCTTCTAAGCTCAGGAACTTTTTTACTGTTCAGCCAATATTTATTTATAAATATATAAATATTATGTTACATGCGTTTTTTGTGTACTTATATCATGAGAAATTTATCACAAATTATATATTAAAGTGAGAGAATTGAAGTTGCATGAGAGGTCATATTAATATATTTCATTTGTAACATTTTTATAATTACATATTAAATTTTTTTTTTTTTTTTTTTAAATGAAGGATTTGAAAACTAAAAAAGGAAAAGAAATTGCATGCCATAAGCCTGTATTTATTTACTTATTTTTTCCATGCATGAAAGTGGAATGTTTATTAAGTGACTGGAGATTTTTTCCCTCTTGTCGTTTTGTAATTTCTGTTGTAAAATGTTTTTAAATGGAAGTACTCTTTAATGTTTAATATCACTGTGCTTTCGTATCACATTAGTTAGAGAAATTAATTCTTGAAGAGTTTTTCTAGTTTTGAACAAAGGTTGTATGCATGTCTCAGAACCTAAATTTCATAAAGAATACTGACATGAACTGATAAAGGAAACGATAGAAAACAATAGTTAAATGGATGAAACATTAAATGTCTTCCTATGATAAGAAAATATTTAATACATTTGTTCTGCATTCACTCTGAGATGTTTGTTTTAAGTCACATATTTATATTTTGTTACCCTTAGGAATCAAATAAAACTTAATTACTACATAATCTGGTGTGATATTTTTGTCTCTTCCTTTTCATGTCGGATGTTCTTGTTATTAGTCTGTCTTAGTTTTGCATTGCCATATGATGTCGATGACTTGTATAGGCCTCCGTCTGTCAGATCTGACCATGGATGCATCATGCGCTGCGCCTTGGCATTGTATTTTCAGGAAGTGTGGTTGCCCAGGCACTTTTCCTTCCCCTTAGATCTTGACTTTTCCTACTTACTCTGAGAAGCAACAGCGTCAATACATCTGAGTAGAAGAAATTTGTTCAAACTGCTTCTCTTAACTTTTTGACTCCCCAAGGGATTTTCACGGTTGGACACACGCAGTTCTAGGCCTAACAGGAAATTTTCACCCTAGTGTAGAAATTTTGAAATTGCTTAGAAAGTAAAAGAAATAGAGTAGGCAAACTATATATGCATGTGCAGGTATTGAATTGGAAAACAGAATAAACAGTTTATAGAACATTTCTCAGACATTTGGAAGACTTTATACATGATGAAAGACATATAAAAAAAAATATATATATTATTGCCGAGCCGGTAGAATCGGCTTGGGGTCCAAAAGCGCAGTTGCGCTGAGCCGGTAGAATCGGCTTGGGGGAGTCAAAGAGTTAATGAGGATTTGGATTTTCTATGGATTAATGCGGATTAGTCTTGATATTTTCATCAAATATCTATCAGCAAAATTTGTCTAGTGATGACCTTTTTGATCACTGTTCACAGTATATTTTACAAAATGTTGTTCTCATGGTTTTTTCACTTCAATTAACGATTATAAATTCTAACCATTTATTAATTAGCCACAATGATTATGAAAAGCAATTTGAATGTCTTGTTCTTTGTCTAGGCACCTCCTGACAGGAAAATTGTGTCTCAATTTGAAGAACATCTGGATACAATGAATGACCCATCCATGGTGACTGAGTTATACTTTTGTGGTACATTGGAAAAGCCTTCTCGTCTCCAGCAAATACTAAGCAATGGCTTTACGGAGGAAGGTAAGATTTTTATTTTGCTAACAAATCTTTTCTATTTGCCTATCTATGTTATTCAGCTAGGGGATTGCAGGCTCCTCAAATATCCACAATCGTCTAAAGGCCATCACAAATCCACTGGCTGCTTCATGATAATCTCTTCACTTAAAGGCCATTTCAAGGCCAAAGCAACAATAGGTCACAGGTGGTCTCACAATAGTTTTTTTTGCTCAAGGACCACTGGTAGTCCCATGATAGTCACCCTTAAGATTTTGATCAACGGGATAATAGACACACAAGTTCTTTTTAGTGATTCAATGAACAACAAAAAATCCTCAAATCTATTCATTTCAAGCTCTGAGTTTTTCAGTTCTACACTATTATGATTATGTACTTGTAAGTGTAAGAATGGTTAAGCCATTGGACTCGCATGGGAAAGGTCCCGAGTTCGAATCTCATCGGAGACACAGTGTTTAACTCTTGGGCAAGGTTACTTACACGAATTACATACGTTTGCAGCGCTGTTCTTACGGCTGACGCTCAGTGGCGGTAAATACCAAAAGACAAATTTCCCTTCGGGGATGAATAAGTGGAATTTTATTTTTATTTATTGTATTTTATTTTTTTAAATTTAATTAAAATCTCAATATTTCTATTTTTCTACTATACGAAATTTAAAAAAAACAACTCAATGCAACAAAACATACTTATTGATTTTTTTGGTTTTGTTACTCAACACAGATTTTACGCATGGAGAGTATGGGAAGGGTCTTTATTTCTCAAAATATCCATCAAAAGCTGCTCAATTTTCTGCCGTAAGTAATAATTTCCATTACTTGAATGAACATTCATTACTTGAATGAACATCCATTACTTGAATGAACATTCATTACTTGAATGAACATCCATTATTTGAATGAACATCCACTACTTAAATGAACATCCATTACTTGAATGAACATCCATTATTTGAATGAACATCCATTACTAGAATGAACATCCATTATTTGAATGAACATCCATTACTTGAATGAACATCCATTATTCGAATGAACATTCATTACTTGAATGAACATCCATTACTTGAATGAACATCCATTATTTGAATGAACATCCATTATTTGAATGAACATCCATTACTTGAATGAACATCCATTATTTGAATGAACATCCATTACTTGAATGAACATCCATTATTTGAATGAACATCCATTACCTGAATGAACATCCGTTATTTGAATGAACATCCATTACTTGAATGAACATCCATTATTCGAATGAACATCCATTACTTGAATGAACATTCATTACTTGAATGAACATCCATTACTTGAATGAACATCCATTATTTGAATGAACATCGATTATTCGAATGAACATCCATTACTCGAATGAACATCCATTACTCGAATGAACATCCATTACTGGAATGAACATCCATTACTAGATTGAACATCCATTACTTGACTCAACATCCATTACTTGACTCAACATCCATTACTTGAATGAACATCCATTGGTTGAATGAACATCCATTACTAGAATGAACATCCATTACTTTAATGAACATCCATTACTTGAATCAACATCCATTACTTGAATCAACATCCATTACTTACTAGAATGAACATCCATTACTTGAATGAACATCCATCTTTTGAAATGCTGAAGTTTCTTCTGGAAATTTATTTTCCTACAAATGCCACCTTAATACTGCTGTTTGTATCCAGAAGGACGATAAATTTGGAGGTCCCATGTGTCTTTGTGCATGTAAAAGAACCCTCGATGGTTGATAATCAATAAGAGCAGGCCATTCCGGCCGCCACCCTGGCAAAATTCAATTCCTACCATGGTATAATTTAGAGAAACACCCCTACAAACTTCTCCTACTCAGGTGAATTGATGCCGTATCTCTTCTGAGTACGTAGGAAAAGTCAAGATCTGAGGGAAAGGAAGTGTGCCTGGGCAACCACACTTCCTGAAAATACACATTGTGCTGCATCCATGGTCAGATCGGAGGCCTATTAATGTATCGCAAAGTGCATATATATCTCTTGATAATTGATAAATATTCTTTAATAATTTTCACTTTTTAAAACTTGTAACTCATTATTTACTACAAAACATCCATTTGATACGCGTATGATTGAATTCTCTCAAAAACCAGCCTTGTCTTACCAGCTATTTAGACACTATTACAATTGATTAAGTTAAGATTTAATATTAATTGCCAGCCACCAGTTGCCGTTGCACTTAATAAATTCTCAGATACCTTTGATGGTTTCAGTCTTTTTTCATATTCTTAGTAAGTGACAAAATAATTTTTCTTCTTTTTTTTTTAACTTTACCAATACTTGACTACTTCCTTACCAAAGATGTGTGATGATATGCAATTGCAATACCATTATTATATTGTTTATTCTCTTCCCATTCCCTCGCTATTCCTTTTTGCTATCCATTGTCTCTAAACGTCATCCATATTGCAGCTGGGAAAATTAATGGAGGTTGATGTTGGACTCGGCAATGTGGAGACTGTGATGAGATATGACAGAACGAGAGAAAGACCCGGACCTGGGCATGATGCCATAATTGTATGTGTATAAATTGAATTTCTTCAAAGAAAATATACTCAATAATATTGACTACCGCTATCATTGTATCTAAAATTAATTTATCGATCATAAAACAACCTGTGTGTGACATATTGAAACCTTTGATTAAAATTATCAACATTTTCATGACCATCAATTCCCAAGGGTACCTTATTTTATTTCATAATTCTACGATGTTAGAAACGATTTCATTACATGAATTACGCATAGAGTCTGGAACTTGAATGCAATTTACATTGTTTATTCATTTCACTCAAATTTTCAGAGCCCTGGGCGCCTTTACAGACCAGGAGATCAAGGAGACATCGCAATGATATCACAAGAGTACGTTATTTTTGATCCCAAGCAAGCTCTCCCACGATGCATTATTTCATACACAGCCTATGCAAGCCCTTAGTTACCATTGACAGCTTGCATTAATTATAGTAGTAGTATGCCTTTGAATGAATCAAGTTATGTTTTGTTGGAACTTTCTTCTTTATGGCAGTGTTGTCAACTTTTTGAGGGATAATTTTTGCATTCAATATTGAAATTGAAATATAGCCAAAAGTTTGCAAATTGTTCCTGTTGATGTTTTATTTCCCTTTGGGAACCCCAATCCATACAATTCCTCTGTAAAGGTAAAGACTGCACAATATGCGGTTTATATTTAATAATGGTAGGATAACATCATGATACGTTTTTATTTCATCATTGCGAATTTTATAAATCCTACATATTTGTTCCTTGATCTTCTTTCCTTTCTGTTTTTCTTCCATTTACACTCTCTTGTCTTGAAATTGCTTTCTTCTTTGTCTTTCACCTGTGTAATATTTTTACTTCCCTCAATAGAATTTCGTCATACTTCCATATATAACATTTTAATAATAATGATTTAATGTAAGAATTCTTTCAATTTCCATAAATCATATTTATTTATTGCAAGGTCATTGGATCTGTCGTTTCTAAACATTGTAGGTTACATAGAAAAAATTGAAATTCCACATCATTTGTATTGTTATTATGTGATCTGATAGAAAGGAGACAATACATATGTCTATCAGACCCTTGATAACCATCTGGTTATGGTGAATGAATGCTGCAGAAGTTTTCTCATGTTTGAAGTGTTAACCTCTAGGCCACTGACACACCCCAAATAGTGGCCAGGGGTCACTCTCTTTTTTAGATTTTGACAAACTTGATGAAAAACATTATGCTTAAATCAATTTTAGTGGGAATGCTTGGTACATGAAATCTCAGCAGAATTTCAATTTTTTTTGTAATACGGTAGAACACTGATATAAAGAACAACCCCGGGCAAGAAAAATGGTTCTTTATATCAGTAATTCGTTATTTCAGTCGCG
>JASKDV010093891.1:0-12500 GCA_032466395.1 Aegires albopunctatus | reverse complement strand
TCAAAGAAGGCTAGTAGTGTCATTGGAATAAGGAATATAACAAGGATGTGACCAACAATGTCAAATAATAAAATAATCAGATGCATAACTATTGTAATAATGACAGCGCAGCCCACTTAATACGACGGGGTCGGGGACCGCCAATATTATGTTGCTTTAACCAAAAGTTGGTGCATCCCATCAATAGATCAAATGGAGAGAAAAAAGGGAGATCACTCACAAAGACTAGAAGGCACTGTTTTTTTGTTGTATTAAAATTTACCCGTGTCCACTACAATGGTGATATCAGGGTTTTCCTAGACTGCCTTGTAAACAGCCAAGGGTTCTTTTACATGCGTATATTATACACATGGGACCTCCAATATCATAGTCCATCTCCGATAGGACTTGGCACTCTTTATCCTAGCAACTTAAGGAAAGGGGGGGCAGAAAGAAACCCGAAAAAAAAAAATTGGATTTCAAATTCAAGCCTGCACGTGTTTGAACCAGGAACCTTTGGCTTCGTAGGCAAGCGCCTTAACCACTGAGCTGTCCGCTCTCCCAAAGTCACGCACCAATGTCAATCGTAAATTGATGTTTGGCCCTAGCAAAGCTCGTTTTTAGAGGTTGGGAGATAGCTGGTAGTTCTAGCTTGCTGACTTACATAGAATATTATTGGTTGGCAAGCAAGGGTTTTCATTGGACTTAGTTGGATTTTGTTGACTCTGACCAAGTCAGGACGTCGGTATAATACAATCAAACGGGATTGTCGAATGCCATGTTGCAATATCGCATATCTATTACAATCCTAATGATATACAGACAGGGGATAAAATATAGGGACTCAGATGCGATGTCACTATAAGCAGGATGTGAGTATACAGGATGTCGGTATAAGTGGAATGCACTGTACGCTGATAAGACTATTTCAACCACTTGAATTGAAAACTACTGTGAGAGCCCTGATGAAGGATAAGAAGAGAATTGATCTAAGATGAAAAGTAAACAAAATGGGGGCAACTGTAATTCACACATTTGAGTTAATAAATAAGCCGATAAAGAAAAAGAAATACTATGTGAAACATTTCTACGACACTAAAATTTATTTAAAAACTATGATGAATTAAATCAAAAAGGTCGTAATACTTGGTAACAATGATGAAAACAAATATAAAAAATAATTTTGAAAAAGATAGAATAAAAGTAATAATAAAAAAGACCAAAATAGGATAATGAGAAAAAAAGACGTCTGACCAAATGGTAAAAGTCTAATCGGGAGAAAGGAAAAGAAAACTGCTGCAGAATTTATTTTCGAAACGAGATGATGGACACAAACAACAATTATAAGGATAATAGAAACTGTTAATAGTTATCATAAAATAAGAATGACCATTATAAATATATAATGTAAAAGTAGGACACTAATAAATAAAACTAAAAACAACAACAACAATAAAATAAATAAGGATAACAATAATGATGATAATAATAATAATGGAAAATTAATAACAACAACACATAATAATTCTGTATAAAGAAAAACACACTATTTGTGTCTATAAACAACCGTATAAGATATAATATAAATATCCAAAATAATTGGATAAAAAAGAAAAAAAAAGAAAAGAAAAAGAGAAAGAAAGAAGGACTGCATAAGACAGCCCTTCCAGTCACACAAAAAAAAAACAAGCCGGGTTTGAACCTAACCTGCAGGACTCCCAGCGCTGGTCTCCATGGCGGGGCTGGTTGACGTGCTGTTACTGGTATTGGTGCTTTCGTCGGAGGTCTTCTTGAAAAAGTTGTGTTGGAGAGCATAGTAGGGCGTTATTCGCGTCTTGGGGTCGTACTCCAACATGCGCAGGATGAGATCCTTGAACTTGAGATAGTCCGCCACGCCGTGACCCAGCTCACCCGACCTGCGTCCACCAGGACCGCCCGACTCGGCACCAATCACTTCGTGGAGCTTCCTCGAGTGGGGAGCTTTATACTGTATGGGATCACAAACAAATGAAAGAGATGAAAACTTTATCAACCAAATCAACATAATTCTTCTTGGATTATTGTCACTATACTATAAACATTGCTACTCAGTCTAAATATCCCATTTCCAGCATGGAAGACGTCACGATGAAGCTAAGCAACCGAGATTATTACAGGATCAACAGATAAGATTCTCATCCATTGGGAATGAAATAAAATGATAGTCATTTGAGAATTACCCGTGGGATGTGAAAAGATCAAATCAAAATATAATAAATAAAAAATATTTTCCATAGCAGCCAACTGCTTAGATACCAAAATCGTACTTTTTGATTGACCTCACGCTACAACCCAGTTTCTCAAGAGAGAAAAAACCCCAGTAGCAATGAATAGAAACATCGGCCTTGGTAATATTGAAATTGCCTTATCTTCTTCTCAGCTTTTTCAAGTTAATGGGGAGGAAGTGACTGAAGCAGAATTTTCCACATAATATGAAATTAATACAATTTTCATTCAGGTCTTATTTGGATCGGTCAAATCGTCCTTAGTATGATATTATCCTACTGGTTGACAGCTATGTAATAACACAAGAAGAAAGGCGGAGAAAGCAAATGTTAAAAAAAGCCCCATCCATCCGCTAATAAAGCAAACCTTCTTGTTGTCTTTGGCTTTTCGGGGAACGTAGGAACCGTCCGGTAATTGATCGAAGTATTTCCTGGTCTTCTGAGCTTGGTTCAATAAATGTTTGGGTGGCATGCCCAGCACCTCCACAATTTTCATCATTTGATCAAACTGGGAGGATGGAGAGAAAAACACAAGGCATAAATGAAAGAAGATGTAACACACAAAGCAATGCTTCCGAAAGTAAACCTCCCCTTCTGTCTTAAAACGGGGACTTTCATATCAAACAGAAGCCAGAATCGTACTCCCATGTTGTTGCCTGACGCGAATGGCCATTACATAAAAATGTAAAATAATAAAACATACCTTAGAATCCAATTAATATCAATTTTCAATATCAAAGTAATATCGTAGTTTCTTGACGTTATCATGGCTGTTTCAAGCAAAGGAAATGGGGAAAAAGTGACTGAAACAATTATTTAACGAAGATAAATATATCAAATCTCAGCTCTATTTTTTTGGAATGGTAATAGCCTGAATATCGCGGACACGTTACCATTCAGTTGTACCAAAGAGTAACTTAATGGGTAGGTTGGTGCAATGTTTCAACCCCAAATGTACCGTTGCAGAATGAAATGCAAATTCATGGACACGTGGCTGAGAGTACAAAAACAAGACTGACCAAAGGGCCAACCTGGGTAAGAAAACATTGGGAGGCCCTAATTGAATTGTGGTGAGGGGCTCTAAGGGGAAACCTTACAAGATAAAGGAGCCCTTCATAAGGGGCCGGCTGAAATGATACAAAGCTGACACTGCAGCAGCAGCACTAAAGAAGGAAGAAGAAGATTTCCTTTTAATTGTATATATTGTATATATACATCACAATTGCTTAGAAGTTGTAACAATGGCAATTTTATGAAACAATTACACGCCAGTGTGTAAAGTTGGCATCTTTGCTAATGGCTGGCAATAAGTCTCACGTACTTCTTTCCTCCTAAACATGAGAGCAGAGCGTAGAATAAATTGCCATCAGGTGTAAAAATACAGTCAAAACCAGGCCAGCCAGGTAGGTGGCTTAGGCCTAGAATTAACTATCGAAGACTAGCGACTACATGATTCGAACAGGGATAATTCGAATTAAGCGGGTTCCACTGTAATAAGAAAGCACTGCAACAATGCTTGATTACATCTTAAGAGGTTCTTTTCAACCTTCCTCACCTCATTGGACCCGGCAAAGAGGGGTTCTCCCGTGTGCATCTCCACCAAAATACATCCCAGACTCCACATATCGATGGCTAAGTCATAAGGAATGCCCAGTAACACTTCGGGGGAACGATAGAACCTTGACTGAATGTACTGGTAGATCTGTGGAGAGAGGAAGATTTGGAGTCACATAAGTTGGAATGTCAATAGAACTTCTGATGCGAAGCAATCATATCAAATATTAATCATGCGGCAAGTAATCAATAAATGGGGAATCAAGTAATCAAGAATAAAATGCTTGAAAAGCTGTTTTGGAATTTGCCAATGATGGACGGAAAAAATAAAAATAAATAAATAAAAAAATTTACCACAAAAGTGAAAACGTTATTTAAAAAATAAATAAATTGAAAAAAAAAATCAAATACAAATAGGAGGCAAAAAGAGAAGAAATGAAAAAAACATATACGAAATTTAACAAAAAAAAATAATTCAAAGGTTCACATCCTTGTTAGGGCATAAACATACCCGTTGTCCAATTTGACAGGAACTGCCGAAGTCGATAATTTTGATAGCACTTCGCTTCGGGTTACACAGCAAGATATTCTCAGGTTTAAGATCACAGTGGATGATGTTCAGTTCAGGAGTGGCAAGAAACAGTAAGGATGTACATAACTGTTGGGCAAACTTGCGGGTCAGGTTGAGTGAGACCCCCCGGAAGTTCGTATTACGTAGCAAGTCGTACAGGTTGTAGGAGAGGAGCTCGAATACAAGGCACAGGTGATTACGGAACATAAAATGTCTCTTCAGACGAACTGGCAATGAGGAAGGGAAGAAAAGGAAAAGATAGTTAAAAACATATTCATCCCCTCTGTCGGCCAACTACCGTAGTTGTCATAACTATCAATATAACTTTCAAGAATTTAAGAATTTCTTGATTAACCGATAAGGGCTCAATTAAAGAACTACTGGTTTTATCAAATACGCCACTATTTGTACAATTGCATTGGTGTACAACTCAATATTTCCTATCCTTTTTTTTACAACAAAATCATGAAAACTTGTTTAGAAGTTGGGTTGTGGTAGTTGGAGATTTTCTTTTTTCTTCAATTTTAGACCAAATTCATGAAATCTGACAAGTGGTTCTTTAGTTTTTGTGTACCCGATGTTTGTTCAACTTCACATATATATAGATATATATATATATAGTATAGATTTATTCTACAGCAACAAGGCAATGGATGATAATAATGTGCTTCAGTTACCGATATAATATTTGTTCTCCCGGTCGTTGTGGTTCATCAGGTCCAGCAACTTGACCTCTATCTGGGCCTGGTTGAGGAATGGCTTCTTGTTCTTGATGATTTTGATGGCCACGTGCTCTTGGTCAGCATGGTCAAATGCCTTGACCACCTGGATATGGACAGGGGGAGGAAAGGAAAATGTCAATGGCTATCCCAAAACAACGAGAAAAAGTAGAAAATATTTTCATGTGGAAAGAGATAGGGAGAGAAGGAGAAAGAGAGAGCAACAGGGATAGCCAGATAAAGTGAGTGAGAGAAAGTAAAGAAGTAAGATAGAAGAGCGAGAGAAAGAGAAAGTAAAGAAATAAGATAGAATAGAAGAGCGAGAAGACAGAAAGAGACAAAGATGTTTGAAGTCGGGTCAGAGAAAGAGACAGACAGGTATAACTTATATTCCAGCAAACATTTATCGACACCTCCAACATCGACCTCTCACATATTATATATCAACATCCTTTCCACCAAGTCCTGATGCTTTTTTATATATATAAATCAGTAAAAGAAAACCCCCATAATATATTGAAGTAAATTTGACAAAAACTCCTAAAAAAGAATAACCTATTAACGATTAAGCGTGTCAGTTCAGTGGGACACAAGAACCGCAAATGACCGTGATACAACGTAGAAAGCTAGCTTGGTATGGGCACACAACAAAGATGGTGCTCCAGGGTACGCTACAAGGAGCAGCCGGGCTAAATGTTGGCTGGATAACGTAAAGGACTGGACCAGACTCGACAGCAGCCCAACCCCAATAAGACGATCAGAAGACAGTGCTGGTTGGAGAGCTCTGACCACTAAAGCATCCCTTATGTCTCCTTTACGACCACCTCCGGTCAGGAGAATGAGGTGAGGGCGTGATGTGTGCGTCAGTAAATGACAAGCAAACAAACATAAATTACCATGGACAGCAAGTCAAATCATAAATGAAAACACATATCCATCTCTTAGACCTGTGTATGGCAATGAAATCATATTCATATTTGCTATCCATTTATGAAATCTCATTACCCTTGGTCTATCATATCCAATTAAAATACTTCATGGCCAGACCAATGAAATTTAATTTTGTATTTTCCTTTTACCCATTAGTCGATCTAATATTGTTGTTGATCTAATGTTGATATATATCAACATTTCACAAACATAAAAAAAACAACAAAAAAAAACAATAAAAAATAAAAATAAGATTCCACCCATTCATCTCTTTTGGTATTTACTGTCACCAAGCGCCGGCCATAAGAACAGCACTGCAAACGTAGGCAAATTCATGTAAATAACCTTGCCCAAGAGTACAACACAGTGTCTCCAATGAGATTCGAACTCGCAACCTTTCGCATGCGAGTCCAACTGCTTAAAACCATTTGGCCATCTTCAACAATTATCGGCGACCCTAGTGATGTCGATATAAGCAAGTTTCACTATATTAGGGAGCAGCAAAATTTTACTGGCTATCAAAAGCAGTGTATGACCTAATTAAAGTCATCATCACCTGTCCAAAAGAGCCCTTGCCAATGAGGGAATCAATTTCATATCGTTCCATCCACTTTTCTCCTGGGTTGACAATGTAGTCATGGTTACAATCATCGTAGCCATCATTGTAGATGTGTGCATTGACTTTCCCTTTCTTGGTGCCACTCTCATCCCCTTGGGAGGCGCCGACAGCTCTCCTCTTCTTCTTGGCATAGTACACCTGGAGTAAAAGGAGAAAAAAAAATAATAATAATTTGAAACAAAAAAAAAAAACTCAAGAAAAACAACAACAAAACTTCCACTAATTTATCCCAGAAGGGAAAGTTGTCATTTGGTGTTTACCGTCAGCCATAAGAGTAGCACCACATGTGTTTGAGTGTGTATATATAACTATGAGCAGTTTACATTAATAAGAATATATAACTATGAGCACTTTACATTAATAAGAATATATAACTATGAGTACTTTACATTAATAAGAATATATAACTATCAGCACTTTACATTAATAAGAATATATAACTAAGAGCATTTTACATTAATAAGAATATATAACTATGAGTACTTTACATTAATAAGAATATATAACTAAGAGCACTTTACATTAATAAGAACATATAACTATGAGCACTTTACATTAATAAGAATATATAACTATGAGCACTTTACATTAATAAGAATATATAACTAAGAGCACTTTACATTAATAAGAATATAAAACTAAGAGCACTTTACATTAATAAGAATATATAACTATCAGCACTTTACATTAATAAGAATATATAACTATGAGCACTTTACATTAATAAGAGAAGGAAATGTTAGCCATGCATCGTTGCTTTCTCATCATTTGCCTAGTCGGTAATTCTTACCTCATTGATGTGCTTGTATGTCTTGATCAGATCCACACTAAGCTTGCGCAAAGGAGCCGAGGAGGAATCTCGGAACGAGTTGGGTATCTTGGTCTGCATGGCCACCACCTCCGACACTTGGGCCGACTGCTGATGGTGCTGTTGGGGGTGATGGTGATGATGGTGATGCTGCTGCGGGGGTTCAGACATGATGCCCCCAGCGTCTCTGGTAGCTACCAGAGATGAGGGGGACAGAGTAGCATGGTGACCTAGGTCTAGATGACCTGCAATTAAAGAAGATATAAATAGAGATGAAAAATAATAATTTATTAATGGCAATAGCAACAACAATAGCAATAAAAATAGTAATAACAACAACAACAACAACAAAAAAGCAGTGTTATCAACAAAACCAGCATAAAAGTAAGCATTACAGGTGTTGAGAAAATATCAAACAATTGAGGCTGATAGCAGGCGTTGGGGGAATAAAATACAAAATGCCCATGAGGAACACAAAATTATAATCCCTAGAAAGAAAAAGAAGAAAATACTAGCAAAAGGAATTGTTTTGACCATAAACACCCACCCCTCCTCCCCTGGAATCAGGTCAAAAGCTTTAAAACGTTATATGCATGGACATCGAAAGGAACAGGGGAGACACGAGAGAACACATTCAAAATCGTGGAGAAACGGTCTAAGGAATGTTTTATAATACTGAACCCATTTGAAAGGAACTGGGTCTAAACCCATGTTAAAGGAACTGGGTCTAAACCATTGGCAGGATACGCAGATGACAATACAAAAATCAATAAGTGAGAGAATGCGAATGGGGGGGGGGGGAGGATGAGAGAGGAGGGAGAGAGAGAGAGGGAGGGGGAAGAGAGAGAGAGGGGGGGGGAGAGAGAGAGGGAGCGGGGGGAGTGAGCGAGAGAGAGAGAGACAGACAGAGAGACAGATACAAGCAGAGAAGAGAGAAAGACATCAGAGTAAACTCGTCCAAATAATTAGGATATAATCCCAAAGAAGTGAGATCGGACCAATTGGCAATTTATGATAAGTCAGTAAATCAATCGTGATCAATTAGGACGACGATCAAAATACTCCTAGAATAAAATACTTTAAAACATCCTTAAAATATTCACAACCGAGCAAGCATTTCAACATAACTCAATATCATGATCATAAAAAAACAGGATTATATTTTTGAAACATTATCATCTTCCACGGTTCAATATCGTCAAAAGAGAAAAGAAATCTAAAAATTCCTCAAAAACACAGTTGAACACCATTACCATCTTTTGAGAATTCATTCTTGTCCCCGTGAAGACCACTTCGGAATTTTGAATTAACGACTTATAAACGTGACTGTAACAAATCATCATATCCGCATTTTTAAAAATATTTTTGGACAAAATCTTCAATTCAAAACTGTTACCAGAAACCAGAAAGAGCTTCCGATCTGCTAACAATGAAGAACGCACCGACACTGCCCCAAAAAGCTTCTATTTGGATGAAGAAAAAAAAACAAGAAAACTCTTAATTAGCGATGTTGTTTCTTTCTACTTCATATCATAATAAATATATCAGACATCTCTTAATTAGCGGTGGGATAAATTTTTAGACCGTTACTTGAGGTCGCCATCTTTTACTAGTCCTTTGTACTGTTACGGTTTGTTAATGAAGATGTGTGAGTTCCTATTCACACCCCCTTACGTCCAGTGTGAGCCGTTTCTCTCTATTTCACATTCTACATACAGGAAAAGTGGAAAGGCAGGGTTTTTAGGTACTTGTATGACGTGGGTTGGTAGTCATTAGAATGAGACAGAAGTAAGTGTGAAGGAACGAGTGAAACGA
Source organism: Aegires albopunctatus (assembly GCA_032466395.1). NCBI lineage: Eukaryota > Metazoa > Mollusca > Gastropoda > Nudibranchia > Aegiretidae > Aegires > Aegires albopunctatus. The sequence continues at coordinate 3,241 of JASKDV010093891.1, read as the reverse complement.
CCCTTTATTAATAGCACCAGACTTCCCTAATTAATAGAAATACTTACAGAACAATTATATTTTGACTACAGAGTTCAGTAAGGGCTACAGAGTTAATTAAGGACTACAGAGTTAATTAAGGACTACAGAGTTAATTAAGGACTACATAGTTCAGTAAGGACTACATAGTTCAGTAAGGACTACAGAGTTCATTAAAGACTACAGAGTTAATTAAGGACTACAGAGTTAATTAAGGACTACAGAGTTCAGTAAGGACTACAGAGTTCATTAAGGACTACAGAGTTCATCAAAGACTACAGAGTTCAGTAAGGACTACAGTGTTCATCAAAGACTACAGAGTTCAGTAAGGGCTACAGAGTTCATTAAGGACTACAGAGTTCATTAAGGCTACAGAGTTCATTAAGGACTACAGAGTTCATCAATCACTACAGAGTTAATTAAGCACTACATAGTTCATCAAGGACTACAGAGTTAATTAAGGACTACAGAGTTAATTAAGGACTACAGAGTTCATCAAGGACTACAGAGTTAATTAAGGACTACAGAGTTAATCAAGGACTACAGAGTTCAGTAAGGACTACAGAGTTCATCAAAGACTACAGAGTTCAGTAAGGGCTACAGAGTTCAGTAAGGACTACAGAGTTCATCAAAGACTACAGAGTTCAGTAAGGGCTACAGAGTTCATTAAGGACTACACATAGGTTATTAAGAAATGCATGTACCGGTAGATAGTTATTAAGGAAGGCGATTGTCTGTGTCGGATTAGCAGTAAAAACGACTTATTTTAGTTCCCAATCTTTGGTTATCTTAGCATCTTATGATGCCATGCCATTCTTGGACATACCTAAATGTAACCCTGCATATCATATCTGACAAGATATCAACCTGCAGAGTGAATAGCGTCCTATGATTTAGATTTACCTCCCTGAACCGTCGGAGAGATAGATAGATAGATGGAGAGAGAAAAAGAAAGAGAGAGAGAGAGAGAGGGGGGGGGGAGAGGGTGAGAGAGAGGGGGAAAGGAGAGAGTAGAGGGGTTCAGAGAGAGAGATAGAGAGAGAGGGGGGAAGGAGAGAGTAGAGGGGTTCAGAGAGAGAGAGATAGAGAGAGTAAGAGAGATGAAGAGAGGTGGATACCCATTCTAATAATCAGTGGATATCTCAGTGGGTAACCCACATGTTATCAAAATAAAATGATTGTCAAGTCCAGGGTTCCCACAAGAGAGCCAGATAAAAATGTCAGACTTTTTAAAGACCGTTTCTTGGTCCCCAACTCATGACAATGTGCAGCGGAACAAACAATGCCTCTTAAAAAACAACAACACCCAATTGACTGACAGTTGGAACAAAAAATACTGTGAATCAATTATTACCCGCCAAATGTAACAATGCAAATGAGAAAACCATGATGTCCAACTCAGGCGATACCTCTTTGAAGCAAACTCGATCTGACCACCGAAAAAAAAAGTAAAAGCACTTCGTAATCAAATTAATTAGTTGATTTCGAGGGCCATTTCCTGTGCTTCGGGAAATGTTTCCTCGTGACCGTTCCTTGTTTTTCCCACCAAATCATGACATTTTAAAATTACAGACCTTTTCCCGACCTTAAATTTTGAACATAAATTCCCTGACCTTTTCCCAATTTTAAGACCTCGGTGGGGAACCCTGCAAGTCTTATCGGAGAAGTACTATAAATAATCTGGAAGGTCCCGTGTCCAATTAATAGCATGTAAAAGAAGTCGTGGGCGTGGATAAGGCAATCCTCAAAAACTCGGAGATCACGACAAGTCAATAACTTTAACTCCCGAGATAACTTTATTCCATAACCCCCTTAGTAATAACAATATCCAGAAGAAATGTGTAATGCAGTCGTTTATATATATATATATAATATTTATTTACAATTATATTAAAGCCAGATTCGATAATAAATTACTTTTCATTATTGTCGCAATACTTAGAACCTTGCCGACAATTCAAAGCCACGCACGAACATTAACACATTTCAAGGAATCTCCAGAAGGAAAAAGTTATAAAAAAGAGCAAATATGTAGTAAGCTGTGTCCCTGCGGAAAGTTGTGATTGAAAATGGCAAAAGTTGCAGCCAAAATTGACAAAAGTTGCAAAATTGGTTGTGGCATAATTGTAGCCTTCAAAATAAAAAAATAATAATTAAAAACAGCTGATGCAAATTAACCATTGTAGCATGTCTTCCACGTCTTACTGATGGAATGTGTCGCATCGCATTAGCATCCGTTAGGAGTGGTGTGAGTTTACTCCAGGCCTGTGTAATTTTATAGTCTAGAACATTGATTTCGGTTACGATACGATCGCTCGATATTCCACCGAGTTGAAAAGTTCGATTCTTGAATAGTTGAAATTGACAGCGGTCTGCGTGGAAAAATCGAGGGGGAAAAAAATGTACTTTCCATGGAAGTTGCAAAATTTATCTTGATAAATTGCGAGAAATCGTGAAATCAACAAAAGATGAGATTCGTCGTGATTTGACCAAAAATCGAGGGGGGGAAAGTTGCGCCTGGGGAGACAGAATAAACGTTTTATAAGAAAGAAGATGTTATTGCATTGTACCCATGTCCACTAATTTGGTAATATCAGGGTTATCCTTGACTGCCTTGTAAACAAGCCAAGGGTTCTTTTACATGCGTATATTACATACACATGGGCCCTCCGATAGGATTTGACACTCTATATCCTAGCAACTTAAGGATAAGGGGGCAGAAGGAAACCCGAAACTTTTTTTGGATTTCAAATTCACACCTGCACGGGTTTGAACCAGGGACCTTTGGCGTGGTAGTGGAGCGCTATAACCACAGAGCTATCCGCTACCCAAGAAAGAAGAAGAAGAAAACATACCGCCACAGTGACCACCCCATTGAATGTAAACTATCACCGTCATACAACTTGATGCCAACTGATGTAGGTTCAATTAACATTCAAGCCGTATTGATCTTTCCTAATGACAAAACAGGAAGTCTAAAGCCAAACTGTTGACCAGGAAAACTGACAAACAGTGGCCGGACACTGGTCAAGGTGTTACAAACGTTCGTTTAAAAGGAATTCATGTATCAATCCATTCTAAGTCATAGACTAATGCTATAGTTTGTTATTCCGGTAGCTGGACTGATAAAGAATTTGTAATTCCGTTAGCTGGACTGATAAAGAATTTGTAATTCCGTTAGCTGGACTGATAAAGAATTTGTAATTCCGTTAGCTGGACTGAT
>JASKDV010093780.1:0-14831 GCA_032466395.1 Aegires albopunctatus | reverse complement strand
GAATGTTGATGTCTTTGGTTTTCTGGTAGCTTCAGTGGTTATCGAGTTTATTCGAAAAAACCCAGGGGGGCAACGCCCACCTTAAGAATTTATAGATTAATATATATATATATATATGTATATAACATATATATATATATAAAGCAATGCTTATAATGAATATATTTTAAGAAAGGATAGAGATTGACGTGATAATATGGATTAAAACCCAACAGGTTAAAATCTAGGTACACAGGTATGATGTAAAAAGTTGTCTTTAAAACATTTTTAAAACTTGCTGTACACTGGTCTCAGAAAAAATAAATTTTTAATTGTAATGAAAACACAATTTATCACTATGGCTTTATACCATTCAATTGATTTGACATCATCAGCCGCAAACTTAAATGATGAGTAACATTTACGCAACTTGCGTTCAGCCTAACTGTCAAAATGATAAACTTAGACCAATTGTAAAATTTACATAATCTTAATCTTGTAAGTAACATAAGACCCCTGTTGTATATTCGTTACACAAGCCTCATTAAGAAAAGAAAATCTGTTATGATATTAACATAACTGCCAACAATTGTAAAATATAATAAATTAATTGGAGAGGCCTTACAAAGTGATAATTTTCATCTGATAGCGAAAGTAAAGCAGTAATTGACTACATGTCTAAACTAGCCTTTACCCATTCAATTACGTATGCTCTGTCTACTTCATTGATATAGCCATTCATTAATATTAAAGTTCTTGGAATAAGTTACTTTCTGATTTCTTTATTTAAAAATGGCTGTTTGTTAAAATAAATATTCACCGGTTTGATTCACGCTTGATTCACTGGGATTGTCAAAAGTAGTTGAAATTTATGGAAGAGTTTGTAAGCGCATAGACACTTTAGTGCATGGTCTATGTTGAAGAAAATGCTTTGTGTGCCTTTGTACATCATGATCCTTGTATATCTTACGCATGGTCTACGTTTGTAGCCATATATAGCCATACAGGTAGTTATAGAAAAAAAAGTTATTTCTATATTGTTCAACATTTTATTACAAAGGATTCAATATGTTCAACATTTTATTACAAAGGATTCAATATGTTCAACATTTTATTACAAAGGATTCAGTATGTTCAACATTTTATTACAAAGTATTCAGTATGTTCAACATTTTATTACAAAGGATTCAATATAAAATATTTGTTTTCTATTTCAAGGTTGTTCAAAGTTTCCAGCCTCATAATAATGAATGTAGATCAGCTCGTTTCTCCAACAATGCCTATTATCTCATTACTGTAGCTTATGACAACAGAATTGTTCTTACAGACCTGCATGGTAAGGAAGTTCTTTTTATGCTTCTTTTTCTAAACTAGTTCTATCACTACTGCTGTTGCTACTACTGCTGCTGCTGCTGCTGCTGTTGCTGCTGCTAATTCTACTACTTCTACTACTACTCTACTACTACTACTACTACTACTACTACTACTACTACTACTACTACTACTACTACTACTACTACTACTACTACTACTACAACAGTTGAACGCGGTTATATTGAAATCCCGATTAAACTTAAACTTTTTCATAAAACGAAATTTTTCTATATAAATAGACTGCTTAATCTGAAGCCCGCTTATACTGACATATTATTTCAGCTGGTTGAGAACAGAAATCGCAAAAATTCTGGTTCAAAAGTCAAAACGGTCACCAGCCACAAAGAAAATAATACAAAAAAGAAAGACTGAAAGAAAACGAAATAAAAAAACCCATTGTAATGCAGTGAATGGCAGTCCCTAGTCTTCATACAAAATGTCTGATGCAGTGTTTCCTTTCCATTAACATGAATAATACCCGCAACACCATTATAGCATACTAAAATACCTTTACACAACGATGTTGCATTCTTATCGGTTATACTGAAATCCTGTTTATAGTGAAATTGTTAGAAATGTTTTTGAGTTTCAGAATAAGCGGATTCGACTGTACTTCTACTACTACCACTACTTCTACGTATACTGCTGCTACTACTATTACTACTATTGCTACTACTACTACTACCATTTCTACTACTATTACTACCACTACTACTACTACTACCATTAATACTACTATTACTACTACTACTACTACTACTACCACCACTACTACCACTGCTACTACTGCTACTATTACTAATAGATGTACTACCACTACTAATACTATCATTATTGTTATTATTACTGCCTTCGCTACCAATGATGATAATAATAATGATGATGATAATTATAATGATAATAAAAAAAGTAATATGTACAGTGTCTTTAACAAGGTCTCAAGGCACTTCACAATTACATAAACTGCAATTATGCAACAACATTTTCACCATAGGTATACTTTATGCAAGGAAAGTTATAAGATAAATAAAATATGATCCAAAAACACAAAAAAACAAAAGAAATATAAGACAAAGTTCACACACCGGTACTCAGATTGAGTCCTACCATTCGTAAAAAGTATTTGCACTATGAGGAAATATAGAGCTGAGCCAGTCAATCATTTGACATACCAAAATTAAACCAAACATTCAGATATGAGCTTCTTCCCATTTAGCTCAAAGGAAGAGAAGGATCAACTAAAGTTGAAAATCATTCTAAGACCACATTGGAAGCAAATTAATGGCCTGGAGCAAAAGGAAAAAGATAAGATTCATTCAAGTGGAAGCCTAAGTCTTAATCAGTTTAGTCTATGTTCATAAATTATTTCTTGCCATAAAAATTCTTCTTTATCCATCACTCTCAAATATCAAAACAATGAGTATCAAAATAGATATTTCTTTTGGGTAACATATATCAAAATTTAAGAAGTTCTACCTGAATTTTACTTTGATTTATAATTTACAAAGTTTAAAAGCATTAACTTAAATATCCAAACGGTATGTTACATATTATGGAGCTGATCTAACACAATAGATTAGGTTTTCTATCCACCTTTTGATTTAAAAGAAATGAATTTTAAAGATATTGATGCTTTTCATTTTCTTTTTTCCAGGTGATCTTCTAAGGCCACTCCCTAGTGTCATTGTAGGTGAACACAGAGATAAAGTGATTCAGTGCAGATGGCATCCTACGCAGTTTGCTTTTGTGACCAGCAGTGCAGATAAAACAGCTGTTTGCTGGGGTTTACCAATATCAGATATGCGATAAGTGTTTCTTCAACAGTTGCATCAGGCAGTTTTGCTTAATTTTCATTCTTATGTCATACACAAACGTAATCTCATTGCATATGAAGAGATCACAGATTCATAGCTATAAGCTTACAGGATCAAACACATCATTTCTTTATGACACTCCCGATGTATGTAACTGAATGACTTTCTAATTGAGTTTATGTGCACAGCCCTGTTTTGAAACTTTATTGAAGTAAATTTGAGTCATGTATTAATCATTTATATAATTTTCATATACAATCATTTATTCTTTAGCAAGTCATAATTCTGTATAAACATTCATGAGCCATCTGTATTTTTAATACTTAAATTTGAGAAGTGGTTGAAGTATTAAGTATAACTTTTATGCGATTGTTGCCAGGTACTCTAAATCATGGACGGACAAGCAAAGTATTCAATTGATATGCTTATTCATAGCATGTATTATTTATTTGATATACATCAACATATATGATCCTTTCCCTATATTTTTGCTTAAATTCCCTATGTCATTAAAACCTTATTCACTTTATTTTAAAGGTCACAGAGTTTAAAGTATTAACTTAAATGGCTAAACCTTTTATTATGTGACATGGAGCTAATCTGACTCAATGGATCCTCTTTTTTTGTTTTTATCCACTCTTTGATTTGAAAGAAATTATTTTTTTTAATGTTCTTTATGTGTAAAAGAGAGAGAGAGTAAAAGGGCATATTGACAAGGGTCAATGAAATGTAGTGCTGAGGTATTAGGACACTGATTCCTTGTTATTTGGTTGTCCATTCATAATATGGCTTCTATCAATTCTTTTGATGGTTCAAATGAAGATCAAACCGCTGAATTTCCAAAATCCTTTCCTTTATACCCAAATGCATTTCTACAGTATTCAAATATCATTTGCTATGTTTCTTACTGGTTGCATGGAGTGAGCTAATTAACACAAATGTTTACTATAAAATGTATTTGTTTGATCTGAAAGGGCAAATGTGGATTTATCGTATCATATCTGCATTATAAACATTATTGTTGTAACTGTTATCAAGAAGACATAGATAGGCTAGTGATGCCTTACTGATCCCTTTGCTCCAACAAAATTTACACATGGATGAATTCATTACCTTTAAATCATCTTTTATTGATATAGAAGACTTGTTAATAGTTTTGGGCGTTTTATTTGGTTTTTATAGCATACAAAAGGCTGATTTGATATTTGGGCTGTACAAATATTGCTTCTGGTAATTAGTTTTTGAAAGGTTAATGCTTCCTTTTTTTTCTTTTTTTCTTTGCCTTTGAGTTCATTTGACTGTCTTATATGACTCATTTAGCTGGTTAAATTTTTGAATTGATTTTTAAATGCATTAAATTCTGTTTACTGAATTCAATGCGTTATGATTTACTGAATAAAAGTTAAAAGTGGAATAATGTTGAAAGGAAAAAGTCAGAAGGGAGCATTTTGGGATAATTTATAGGGAAGAAGAATTCTTGTATGTTATTTTCTGTATAAGTGAGTCATATTTAAACAAAACTTGTGTTACAATGTATATTATCAATTACAAGTCTGAGAGAAATTGGTGTGACTATTTACTCAAGACATTTACATAATCAAAAGGTGAGGGTTTTTCTACTTAAATCATTCATCACAAAGCAGGCGTTTCTGTTATACACTGCCTTCTGTGATTCGGAATGTTTAGCTTTTAAATTATCTCCATGTTTTGCTTTTGGTTGTTGTTATTTCTTTTTTAATTTTTGATTTTTAAATCTTTGGCTATTTATTAGAGTTGGGCTTTTGGGATTAATTATCTTGTAAACATCTGATGATGACAATTATTTTCTTGTTACTAAAGTTACTTTGCATTTTGGTTGGCTTGAACGAAAGGGAATTTCTTTATTGGAGGATGTATTCACAAAATGTTATCCTTTAACACTCTCCATACGTACAACATGCGCAAAACAAATTAAAAAGAAAAAAAATCTAGAACAACCAATTTTTAATTCAAAGTTCTTGTGTCCTTATGGTCACATTATAATCAGCTTTGTCCAATTTATTAAAAGTACCATTGTCTACTCTAGCACTTTGTCCTGTGGGAAGAATAAAAAGTCCAACCCATGATAGTTGACTTTTTTTTCTAATGGTGACTCACTTTATGTTTCACATAACTTCATTTGATAACACCTGCTTTATTGGTTGCCGTGACTGATTAATAATTAATAACCAAGCTTTAAATCTGACTTTGATAAATAACCCTTTCTTCCTTACTCCCAATACACTGGAATCGGCTTAATGTCAACGCCATAGGGATTAAAAATTTGTTGATTTAATGAAAGGCTGACATTAATTGTTTTATTGTACAACTAAATGATAATGAAAAAATGAAGCAAAATTGCTTGCCGTGAATTACTTACTTAATCCTCTTTGTGCCAGTAGGCGCATAAGGCATGGACATGATCCTTCCACAGTGGCCTATCTTTTGCTATCGTTCTTGCTCTTTCCCAGGAAGGCCATCAATCTCCTTCCTTCTGGTGTCCAACCCAGGGCCACAGCACAGTCACTAGGGTACTGGGATGTTTCCTAACTATGTGCCCTGTCCATGACCATCTTCTTCTTCTCATCTCGCTACTGACTCTTTCTGCACCAGCTATCTCCAGGATTATCTTGATGATGACCTGTTGTTGCCATCTTATCCTGAAGATTCTTCTCAAGCACGCTTGCCGTGAAAAGTTGATACATACTAACAAGAATTTGACTGAAATGAAGTTGACATTTAGTGGACTCCAATGCACCATTTTGTAACCTCTTCCACTCTACTGTGTTTTCAATATTTTCAAGACTTTCAGGGAGATTTGTACTTATAATTGGTGCTTTGAATCATCTTCCCTTAAACCTTGTTGTTTTTGTAACTTGTACATAAATTTCTATTTAACATGTCTCATACTAATATAATGGTCACATATTTCAGGGGTTTAAAGTAGAATTAAACTTTTCAAGAAAGCTGAAAAATTCTATAATGTGTGTATAAGTGTCTGTAGCTTAGAAAAGCACTTATCATTGGTATGGGAATAAGGTTAGTGTTTGGGAATTGATGATATATTTGAAAAAGAGATAGAAGTGTAAATAAATATTTACTTCTTGAAACAATACAAAATCTCAATGTAATCCTTCAATACATTGTATTTAATGTTAGAGAGATTGTTGAGGTCTTTTCTCTGATGTGTTAGATAAGAAAAGAATATTGACTGTATGTTTGCATTTGAAAATCCATGCTGTAATCTAATTACAACTCCAATGAGTAAATACAATGCTTTAATGCTTTTTGGGGATGGTTGTTTTGGGAACTGTTGTGATTATTAATTTCTTTCTTACTTCCATATTTCTACTGTTGTCACAATCCATACTTCTTACTCTACTGAGTTTTTTCTATCTACTTCTTTCAAGCTTGAAATCCTTATTTGATTGAAAGATAATGGAATAATATGTGAATTTTTTGCTGTAACATAAGTTTGAATTCATCGTTTCATCAATTAACTCATTAATTACACAAAGAAATACTTATCAGAAAGTATAGATTGTCTCAAAGTTACCAATAATTGATTTGAACTCATTTTTATAAAACATTTGTTATAAGTTAGTATTACATGTACAGTCTGGTCTCTCTAATCCGGACTTCTGTAATCTGAACCATTTTCATAGAACAGATTTTTTTTCTTTTATTTTCTTAGTATTCCCCAATGGGGAAAATTACGTAATCCTAACAAATTGCCGGGAACGGAGGTGTTCGGATTTAAGAGACCAGACTGTATAACAGACTGGCCACAATTGCTTTTTTTTTTTGTCAAGATGTAACAAAATTTATTTTATAATGACGTTTTATAACGACTTAATAATAATGTATCATTAGAATTATATTTTAATTACAGAAAAGAAACGAAAAAAACCCACCATAATTTGTCAGCCTCATTCCTTCATTCAATCACTTTATATTCTTTAATGTTGGTACCTACCGGTATATTATTACAAATAGATTTTATTTTAACTTGCATTACAAATTAAGATAGATGAAATTAAGGTGTGTTTTTATTTCAAGTAAGAATTAAAAATTTGTTTTTTCTTATTGATATAATCTTATATGACCCAAAGAATTCTGACTAATGAAAGATCTGATAACTTTGTCAACAAATATTAGTGAATGGAAACAATTTTTCTTTGGTTATCTGAATCATGGTTGTTTTTTTCCCCAGGAGTATTGTTAAGTTAGCTTTTTATTTTTCCCCTTAAATTTTTCATGGATCATCTGATTGTTAAACGGAACATGCATCTTTGCTTTTTTAATGTCATTTCAAAACATTTTTAGGATTTTGGGGGTAATGGGGTGTTACTGTGATGTAGATGAAAGGTTTTATGAATTTACAAACCTAGAGCTTTTCTCTCAATGAAAAATAAATTAGATTTCAGTAGTCAGATGGGTAATTCAGTATTAAAAAAGATCATGCCAATGATGACCATTTTATTTAAAAGGTCCACAAGCCATATATTTATGAATATACAGATTATCGTCTATCTAATATTGTTTCTCACACATTAATCTTCTTACTTAAAAGCTTTTGCTATTTCAAAATCCCTCCTTGATTTTCTATTATTTTTTATTTTGTATTTTTATTTAGCTTGTGTTTCCTGCCCTCTCGCAATGTGCCAAATTGCTGTGATATGAAAAGATGTATTTGCAAAAGAGTTGTTATTTTGCAATCAGTTTATTAAAGGAAGTGATGACAGTGAAATCTTTTGATTATTGATTTCCTCTCAATGTGACATTTCATCCAAGTTTATTAGTAAAGAATTTCTAGTGTTTTAGCTCACTTATTATTTATTAGCAAGGAATATGATCTCAACTATGTATTATTATTTTGCATTTCCTTGTGAACCCTTTTATTTTGTTATTATTTTTATATGAGCATCTACACTTTTGTAAGGAGAATTCTAGAGAAGTAATGAATCTTTCTACTGTTACAATTGAATAGTGCTTTTGCAATGTGCAAAGATTTTTGTTAAAAATTCCTTGTATAATCGCAAACTGATAAGAAATTGAAAACTTATAACTTATATCTCACCTAAAATGACTTTTGAATAACAGATATCTAATTATTTCATTATCTCATTTGTATCATGTGGAGATACACACATTGACTCCAAGTTTTCAAATTCAAGCCTTGTTGAAATCGTTTGCCTTCTAATCAAGTCAACTAGCAAAAACAAAATTATAGATATATCATTATTTTTCTCAAAATAGTATTTTCATTTACAAGATCTCTTACTATACAGATTCTTATACAAAGGATTGATTTTTTAAAAGTTGAATTGCTTTTCTATATTTTAATAATGAATTATTACAGATAGGAAAACTCAAATACTTTACTTTATTCCCATTGATCCACAAATACGACTTGTCTGAGCTGTTATCTCCATTTCTCTTTGTTCACCCCATTATATTATAATTTCATAAACAGTCGAACGAAAGGAGAGAGAACATGGGTGTGATTAGTAAAAATTATGGTTGGGCACAGAATAAACAATATTTAAGATACCTAGTGTCAATATTTTAGTTTTTGCTACAACCATATCACATCTCAACTCAACCCTAGAGTAACTACATAAACCTTTAACTGTATTAACTTTAGTATTTTGCTTTTGCATTGTTACCACTAAAAGTATCTTCTACCCATCCATGCTTCTGAGTGCCCATTTTCCTTATACATGTATTACTGGTATACTGTACTTTGTAAGAGGAGAGTCTTTAAAGCAGCATATAGCCACGTTGCTCTGAATACTATTATCTTTACATTTTATTAGTGATACGTCTTTGCCTGCATTTGATTAATTTTTCCAAACCATATCAATATTACTGCCACTAACTATTTTTATTATCATTTTCCTGCTATTGCTATTGTGGATTCTTTTGATGCAGTTCTTTTTTCTCCCGCTTCCATCCTTTTTGTTTTTATCCATTATTGTAAAAGCTGGGCTTTAAAGTTTGTAAAGTTGAGTAAGTATGATTTGTAGATTATATGAATAGTGATGAAATTGTTGTACGATAGTGTAGTAAATTTATCCAACAAGCCTAAACTGAAAACAGTTCCAGTTTTTATCAAATTTTAATATTTTAGACTAAAGAGGTAGTAGTTTCAGGCTTTGACAAAAGCAAACAGTATTGTTGAAGTTTATCCCTGATTTGAATCAATGCCTTGACAACATGTATATCTAATATGGAAATAAACTTCATTGTTAGCTTAGACCACTTTCATGACAAATATTTAAAGGCTAATCTACATCATACTGCAAATAACTAATTTTTACTATGCCTATGTTTTTTCCTTATTATTTACTACTGTAGTTGGATACATTTTTTTAGTCCAATTTTGATTTTGTACTAGTATTTATTTTATAACCTTAGCATAGTGGAATATTCTAGTCAGTCTACTGTAACATGATTATTTCGTATGGATTTGTTTAATAAAAAAAATCACCTCATTTAAGCAGTGTTGTATTTATTTAAATATACTCATCATCGTTCAAAGGTGAAAAATAATCTGTCCATAATGTTTCAATATATTTGATCAATATTCAAGTTCATTTAACCAAGTTGTTTGACATCATCGCCTTTCTTCACCCGTGTTAGAGTATAGGCCACGCACAAGCGAATTCCATCTATCTTTATCTTGGGCTATCTTTTCAAGCTTGCTCCATGTGAGCCTCAAATTGTTTGTACAGTATTTTATAACCTTAGCATAGTGGAATATTCTAATCATGAAATAATAGGCCTATGGAACCAACCAAACAAAAAATAATTGATTAAATAAATTTCTTAGTCCTAGCTACAAGTAATGATCTGTGGAAATTTCTCCTTTTTGAGCAGTACAGTCTGCCCTCTCTAATCCAGACTTCTGTAATCCGAACCATTTTTTTTCTGGGAACAAATTTTGTTCTTGTTTTTTTCTTAAATATGTTACCTAATCCGGAAAATTCTGTCATCTGAACAAATTGCTGAGAACTAAGGTGTTCGGATTAGAGAGGGCAGACTGTATGTATTTATGGAAACAGAAAACACACTAAACGCAGATTCCCCACAACTTACCAAGACGTGCAGATTCAACTACCTGGCATTAAGACTAAGGGCTATAGCTATGACCCAAGATCTACTGGAACATTAATAACAACAACAACATAGAAACTATCTAATACTATATTTTACATGTACATCATAATAATAATAATTGATAAGGATACATAATTTATTTTGCTATGCACAGTGACATTGTAACCCGTTGTGGGGCTCAAAAAGCATTATACTGTAGTATTGTGGTCTATATTTGGCTGCAGGTTCACTTCTCAACAGAGGTGTGGGATATTTAGTTCTTGGGAATAGTTCTGAATACATATTTACTCAATTTTACAAGGAGTAAACTGTAAAACAAATATCTGGCAATTGATTAACTTAGCTAGTGATTTCTTTAAAGTTTGACATGACATACGCATAGCTGCCTTTCATCTATGATGGGCTATGTTAGATATCCTAGATGGGAGGCTATGTTATCACATTTCCGCACCCATTTTAATTTCATAGGCCTATAACATCTGTTACCCTAGCATACCAAATGAGCATAAGGCAGGGCATAATGATCATATGATTCATTTGCATGTAACTAGTAGGCCTAACAGCTAATATAATGTAGAGGAATTTTACATCCCAGCAGTCTTCACACTATATTTTTTTACTTCAATTGTGATGATGACTATTTTTCCCTTGTTTCATTTCAATGGTGGGCATTCTAATTAACTAAAATAATGTGAGATGGTTCTGATTAACTGACAGTCCCAAATATCAGCCTGCCTAGTATAATGTTCGACAATGCAATGAATAAGAACGTTTGCAATTTACATGTCCTGTCCTTGGCAGTTCTAAACCATCCAAATTACATGTAAGTCCTATTCAAAATAATATATTAATCAATATAATTACAGTAGTTAAGATAACAATGCAACAAAGACAAATTTGAAAAATATGCAATTTCAATTAGGCTTGAAAAATACAGCTGGGAAACTACATTTTCAAATTTTTTATTTATCTGACTCTCATGTATTCCAATGCAGCCAAACTATCATCAAATATACATGCATACAATCATCAAAGCACATGAGATGATATTTTACCTACTATTTTGAATAAGTACATCAAGTGTCCAATTGAATTATATCAATGGAAAAAATCATGTTAAATTTGAGTTACAGTGACAAATATAGATTTATAAAATCCCCAAACTTTAGTATCTTGAAGAAGAGATAAAAATGTGTATTTCATGAATAAAATAAAAAATAGGCTTACCATGTGATTGAAATCTGACCTTATTTCTCCTTTTCACTCAAATGTGAATACCTCTCTCCCAAATAAATCAATATGTTTGTGACTTTAAAATCCAAACATTATGATCACCTTCAAAATTAGGGTATTTTCTGAACATAATGGTAAACTTTACTACATGGTTCTCCCAGATCTTTGCCTCAATACAAAATTAAACCAGACTTTCAAAGGATGTAAAGTACATGAATACAAGATTGTATTTCGGTGACAATAATAACAGCTATAACTATACTCTATTTATTCAATGTCTTAACTCTCCAGACCTGCATTTTGTCACATTATTAAAACTAGATTCAACCCATTCACACAACAGATATCCATCAAGGAATCATTCCAGAATATGGGGAGAGTTGTTTGATAGTAGGTAGTAAAAACAAATGTGGTCCAAAAGCGAATTTCAACAGGTTGTTCAACAATACAATAAATAATTTAATTTATTAGGGTATATTAAAGAAAGAAAAACCAGAGAGAGCATTGCAATGTTGCAGATTATTCTTATCTCTTGCAGACTCTTCTAAAATTTTAGAGAGAGATTTTTTCTCTCTAGAGATTTCAAAAGTTAATTTAATTTTCTGTCCACTTTACTAAAAACAAACTTATCATTGCTATCAACTCTTAAATTAATGTTTACTACTTTGAAGGAAGACCAATGAAATAAGCAGAATTGTTATCTAAAAAAAGCATCAACCTTAACAACTATGGATGAAAACTCTTTAAACGATAACCAAAAGTATGCAAAAACAAATTGTTATAAATTAATGCAATCAATCACTAACAGCTCTATTCATCAAACTATCAAACATTGAACACAAAGTTAAAACAATGTGCAACATTCAGCACAACTTGAAACAATATGTAACATTTAGAGCAAAACTGAAACAATGTGTAACATTAAGCACAAACTTGAAACAAAGGGTAATATTCAGCACAAACTTGAACCAATGAGTGAAAATAATGAATGATAATCTCACTATTATTCCTCTCTTCGGACTGAGAGGAGTTGAGATCCAATCAGAAAGTATTTCTAAATAGTCTTTATCCAATCATGGGGACATATGGTCCTTCATCAGTTTCAGCACACCTTAAGGTTTCATGACAAAACTTCATAAGCATGATATATTAAAGACATTATTCATTCTGAAAAAAATTGCCCTTTTCATGGATTTCTTAGCTAACCAGAAATAGAACATCTCGACTAAAGCCAAGTATAAGTTGATACACAGGCTTTCCTACAAAATGCATCACCGCATTACATATGACAGCTGCCATTAAAGATCTGTCAATATGAAATACCAGTAGCCAGATAGTGCCGATCATCAAGTAACAAAAGATCCAATTAACCCTAACAGCAAAAATTCTTCAGTTGAATATATTTAGTGATACTTTCAAAATAGTGTGGATGTACTAGCATTTGCTAGGTGAGCAGTCAATGTGAAGAAGATTAATTGGACAGATGCTCTATGAAGAATTCTTCTACAGAGTCTGTGTTCCATTTGTCGATTCCCAAAGTTTCTTGTACAATCCGTCTCTCATCCAAGAGTTTGATAACAGGATCTGCACCTCTGGCATACCTGACAGTCAGACCTGGGAACTTCTGAGGACGATCACTATTGACGAATGCTGAATGAAAATAATAGAAATTCATTGATAACAAAAATGATTATATAATCATTAAATCGAATCACACGTTTTAGAACATGGTCTCAGTTTCAGAAAATTGGAATAAAAAACCTAATACCAAAATTAACAACAAAAACTTGGTAACTGTAAGTTATTAAACCTAGATAATATTCAAGCAGAAAAAGTAATACATCATCGGTAAAACAGATTGTAGCAATATAAATAAATGTTACAGGATTCAATCCTCTAGCTGTTTGCGATGTTAACTCCATACACCAGTCACTAATTAAGTGCCCGTTAACCATAAACCATCTCCCCAACCATATATCATATGTCCCCAATCATAAATTGCTGGACATAGAGGGTAAGGTCTTTTGTCTAGACTTGAAGCATGAACCACTTTATTTTTATAACAATTGACATAAAAACAATAGGGGACCCCCTAAAAAGGGCTCCGAATAAAATTATACCTGTGTATCCAATATGGAAAGTTGCCTGTTTTTGCTACTACTAAACTATGACTAAAAGACCCGGTAATTTCTGCATAGTTTATTTAAAGTATCAGAAAGGTTAAAAGAATTAAAACTGCATACCCTGGACTTGTGGGAATCGACTCAATTTTCATCTGCATACCACCAATTCAGCAAATGGATATTTCTGTAGACAAAATTGTTAACATACATGAAATGATGGATCACAGGGAAAGAGTAAAAACAAACCAATGCTTTAGTGGAAAAACAAAATGTTTTCTATTATTTTAATAAATAAATCCGTTTACCATGTATAGGTATAGTTGACATTCAGAAGTGTATAATTACACCAGGTAAGATGTTTCAAAAGTAACTTATCAGATCTTTTATACATCGTGTCACAAACTTAAATTGTAGATTGCTGCATATGCAGTGAAAAGAACAAATTTACAAAATAATAATAATAATAATAATAATAATAATAATAATAATGATAATAATTAAAATAATTAAAAAATTAAGAAAAATAAATAAATAAATAAACAAACAAAAAATCAGAATAGAATTTCAAAGAGCTGCTAAGAACAGTTTAACAACGAAGAGAAAGCTTCTATACACATGTATTAATTTCATTATTTGAAGATTATTTATTGCCCAATTGTTAATAAACATCAAGTAGATGTTCCCTATTTTAGCATTATATTTACAAGTTGACAAAATTTGACCACATAACAGAAAAAATGTATTATTATCTTTTGGCAATTATTAAATTGCATTTTTTGTATCAATCATCAATTCTCAAAAGCAACAAACAATGCACTCATTCAGTAAGCCAAATTAACCTTCCTTTATGATTCAACTTTATAGTTCTCACTCACACGGTTAAAACCATTTTTTAAATGTGTGAATTGTATCAAGTGGTCAAATGAATCCAGAAATGGAAACCAGATTGTGTGGCAAACCAGAGGTAGGCAGGGAATAGGTGATGACAATGGTGGGGCATTCTTCTATTTTAGACCCTTATGGATAATCAATTGAATTGTTACATCTATCCCCAGGCTTGTTCCTGACCCTAAGTAAAGTAAATCTTTGAAAGACACACACACACACACACACACACACACAGAGAGAGAGAGAGAGAGAGAGAGAGAGAGAGAGAGAGAGAGAGAGA